>APFE030384164.1:0-16577 GCA_000404065.3 Pinus taeda
TGTCTCTCTCATACTCTTGGACACTTAGAGCTTTCTTGGATAACTCTTGGACGAGTGTGGCATAATTGAGATTTGGATCAAGGAGGCAAAGGAAAAGTAGGAAATCACAAGAAGACAATGGGATCAACAACTATAATATGTTTTTCTTGCAGATAGGGAATTGCATGTATGATTTCCTTACTAGTTTTGGCATGAGTTTGGTTTCTTTGTTATGATTTGTCATTGGCATGAAGGAATTCCTGGATTAGCAATGTTTTTACGTAGCCTTTCCATTACCTGGACAACCATGGCGTTGTGGGTTTTACATTTCTTTTCTGGCGATTACTCATGTTCCTTTGGTTGTTGGTTGAGTTACTAGTTCCTGGATGCTCTGGAATCCTTGTAACAACTTGAGTTGAGTTAATAGTCTTGGAAGCCTTGGTTGGAAAAACACTTTGGAGACCTTGGTGGGTTGAGTTACTAGTCTTGGAAGCCCTTGTAGGATGAATGATCTGGAACCCGACAACAACTATGGGTTGACTTACTAGTGCTCGAACCCTTGGATGGAACAACCACTCTAGAGCAGTCGACAACTTGGGTAGAGACTGATATAGTGATGGTTAGTGATGTTTGGTTGTGAGGTGGAATCATTGGTTTAGGGTTGAGGTGGTTTGACCGTTGGAAGCCATGGTTTGGTGTTCTTGGTTTATTCCATGAGATTGCACATTCATGCTTGGAGTATGGTGCATAGGTGATTGGCTAAAAGAGAGATTTGTTTCAGCTCAATCTATGGTCACGTGGTATCTAAAAGTCCCTAAACTAGTTGGATTTGCATGTGTTAATAATATATCGTTTTCCTTTGGTATTTCATGAGTAAACATGCTTATCATTATGTGGCTTCAATGGTTGTTCCATCATTGATATATCCCTTATTATTTGTGACAATCTTGATCAATGGATTTCATAATGTTTTGGTTAGTAGATGAAATATTAATGAATCAATGGCCTAATAGGTAATAATGTAGCTATTGGGAGCATACATCAATCCTGCCTAATGATTTTCATATAATTATGAGATCCTTATGTTCATATATGTTTTTATGACCTATAGATTACATGTTTATGATATGTTTGACAAAATTTCTGTCATGGATGATAAGGATCAAGTCAAGTCCTTGTTCAATTTATTGTATTAGTAGCCTTATTTCATTGTTATTTATTAATTCTGCAAGCTTCATGAAGTTCTAGGCATAGGCCTTAGACCTAGCCCTGAAACAATGTGTCATAATGTATGCTCATTGGCACAAAACTACCTGAAAAAGGACATAGTTGCCTTGATGCGTTGTTGTGGTGGATACTAGAGGTTCTTAGTCTAATGGAACACTTGTCATGAGAGAGATTGGTTGTCTAGTTGATCAAAACATCAAGTTGTCTCGGGCGTTGGGAACTTAGAAGGGTTGGTTGTCTCTTGAAGGTTTTGTAGCTCCTGAGGAAGCTCATATTGGTCTTGTTTTGTCAATTCCACTTCCTTAAATATACATGAGGAGTTGAATCATATCATAGTAACTATTCGGGACATTTTTAGCCTAGTGGAATGGTTAACTTGCGTAAATGTGGGCGAAGAGTGTTACTGATTTCTTACACATCTATTATAGTCCCCAATAAATTAGGCATGCCTTGCAGGATTCTTGTCACTACCCTCACCATTAAGAAGCGAAATTCTCAAACATGTCAAGTATATCACGTCATGGCCTTAGTAATTTCTTCTCAAAAAGGTAAAAAATAGGCATGCTTCTTCGAGCCTAAATCGTTTTTGTTGATTTCAAGGGGTTTCCATTTTGCTCCAAAGTTAAAATTTCTTTTGCAATATTTAAAAGGGGTTTCCGTTATGCCACGTTCCTATGGATATTTTTTTCATTTTATGCATTCCTTAGGGTGACGGGCTCTCATGAGAGTTCCATTCCCAACCTTCACTATTGTTTCATTTTTTCACTCTCCTCCAAAAAATTTCATTTTTTTTTACACCTGACCTTTGGACTTCTTACTTTGTTGATACCCAACCTTTCATCTCCAAAAATTTTCCTTACCTAGACTACATTCTAGGTTAATGTTACGACCACCCCTGCAACCAATTTTTTCATAATATCATCTCGACTTCCAACTACATGACTGGTTTTAGCTTTAGCTATGAACATAATATTCTTTCTATCAATTTTCATGCCAAGAATCATTTTCTTTTAATTTTCCTTTATTTATTTTCTGAAATAACTCACAAATTGCAATCATTTATATTTCAACTAAATGTATCTTGACCTCCTATCATCTGACCTCACCTCCATTTTCAAACAAAAACTATTCAAATGTCTACTCACATTTATGAAAAAATATTACATATCATGAAAATACATTATTGTTGGTCCCAAGGGTCTTCTTTGCACCCTCTTTATATTTATTCTCTGAAACTTCTTTGTGATTACAAAGAAAGAACTTCAATTCCACTCTAATTCTCATTATACACTGTAAACATACAATTTGCTAAATAATTAGGTTATTGAATTCCATATTTTTTTAACAAATATTAATTCATTTAATTATTTTTTCAATACATAAGATGGGAAACAAAGCTAAATATACTGCATCAAATAAAGATGTTTAACATATTAAGGAACGGTTAGAGCAATTAGAAAATCTTCAATGAAAAGATTATTTCAACCGACAAGGAAACAAACAATTCATTGTTGAACATTTATTGTTAAAAGATAATTCACAAAAAAATCAATATCCAAATATATAGGTGTGTGCTCTCTTACTCGGTACCACACAGACTGCCCCATACCAACACATTGAAACAAAAGAAACAACAATAGAGACCACTTTAAGCCGACACAACCAACAAACCCCAACAATTAAGAAAAATAGAAACAAAACATACCCAGACTAAACCAAGAAAAACCATAAAGGTCCCATTTTCAAGGCCAACATGCTCAAACAAATTCAATACCCCACTATAGCCACATTTTGGGTAGAAAGAATTACCACACACCCTTAATAATTTGCATTTACTTTTCCATTACCTTTGCTGCAATGTTACCATTTTTGAGAATGATCAACCAACCTCCACTCCCACGTTGCCACTCCTCTTTGGACTCCCTCCCATTGTAGTTGTTGATTAAGTTATTAGATGAAGAATATTCAGAGAACAATTGATCTTGGCCCTTAATAAAAAAAATGAAATTATGCAAGTCCTCATCTAGCCAAAGTTGAAATATATATGCCTATCAATGAATAATCTTGATAAACCAAAATAAAACCAATTATGAAATAATGGATATCATTGACATCATAAATTCATTATATCTAGCAAAATGTCAGGATTTACTCATCAATTATAACCTAAATAGAATAATCCATGCATAGATGAATTCACCATCTCCTCCTTTCATTAGAAAAATAATTTCCAACAGTTTGTCAACTTCCATTGCAACAAGAGAAGAGTATTGCAACTACTAACTTAGAATTGATTCAGTGAATGTATTTCAAAGAGAAATGTGTCTGGATACAATTTATAAGTGTCAAAGAGTGGTAAGTTCTTGTGTATTCCTATATTCAATTGAATCATATCATCATTAGCGTTTGCAAATTTATGTGGCTTTGATTTTGAATTTCAGGAGTCGGAAGATGCCCCATAGTAGTCATTTTTGCTTGTCGACACTTCGAGTCTACACAAAGACCCATTGTCCTCAAGATGGGTCTTTGTGTAGACTTGAAACATTGGCAATCTAAAACGACTACTGTGGGACATCTTCTGACTCCTGAAATTCAATATGATCATTGTTGCATGGCACATGAACATTTTTCACTTGATTTCCACCTATGTCAGCGACATCGAGTGCTCCAAATTATTTTAAACTATTATAAGGTAAGGAACAATATAGAAGAAATGAAGAAAAAGTTGCACATGAAAAATAACTTTTAGTAAAAGTGGAATGCATGTTTGTATTTTTTAGGCTATTTTACCTTTTTTTAATCATCACTCACACTAAGTTTCATTTTTCTGATCATTTTCAATAATCTAACGTGTCGTATTAATAATTTGACCCAGAGATGAAATTAATTCGACAATAATTAAGATCAAACATTTAGAAGAGGGTGTAAATAATACCAACAGTACAATCATCATATTCATTATTATTAACATTTCTACACAGCGGGCAGTTTTTTTAACGAGAAATATTTTATGAGGCCAATGCAAAGTTTGATGGGTGTATACTATTTAACTAATTGTTATTTTATTAAAATCAATTTTGACACATAAGAAAACATTTTTATTGGTGTAGACTAATAATTTTTGTAGATTGGAAAATCTTTGAGCAATTTTTTTTATAGGACCTCATTTTTTTATTTGTTTTCATTTATATTTTTCATCTTCTCATATAGTCATGGTTAACTTTCTTACCAAATAATCATTTTGTTATCTCTTTTATTAATTATATTTTTATATATTAAATTATTTATAAGCATATATTGCAGTAGTTTTTAATAATGCATTATATTTAGGTTTTCAAAAGTTTCAATTATTTTTTATTAATAAAAGGTGATTTTGTTGAATTTTTTAATTTAATATTGACTTTCTGATGTATTTTTTTGTTTTCTCTTATGGAATTCTTTCGTGTATCTCAACACTATTTCTTTTTCATGTTAGGTTAAGTCTTCCATCTATTTCTTGATGATAAACCACAGTAGAGGGTTTCAAATGTTGACAAAAAACAAATGTTTGTGATTAATCTGGAAGAGATTTTCCAATCATTATGAATCACATAAGTCGAAATTTTGAAATATCGTAGATATAAATAATTGACAGTGCAACCAAGCAATAGTTTGGAGTATGAGACATGCAATATTGATGTCCAATCTTGTTTGTGAATAATACCTAACGTTTAGAGTTTATGGTAGAATTTACGGGTGAGGATGTAATAAAAAAAGTACATATTTGTTTATATCTACACATGGTTGTACATTTTTGACATGAAGACACAAAAACAATCATTACAGAATAATACTTAAACACATGTTATTATTAGCGATGAGGAGCACATGTTGACATCAATGAGGAATCCTGTTGTCTCTCCTTTTCTTGTGGGTGACACATGGTATCGTTGTGTTACTATTTCCCATGTGTGATGCAGAGGTGACTGAAATAAAAATATTAAATATGCGGAGGTGCCAAAGTTGTTGGATGTCTGTCAAGATGTTCTGTGGGCTCGATTGGTAAGCTTGTAGAACAATTCTTTAGTCGGTCGATGGTTATTGGTGGGCACATGAGAAATGGATTTTATGGAGTGGGTTTCGAATCAGTGGACCTCCATTATGGGGTACACACCCATGGCAAACAAACTTTTAAACTGGAGGTTCAGCTTCCATTTTATGCATAAGGAGGACACAGAGTGGATTCTCGCTATACCTTGGGTACAGGGCCATACTTTTGTTAGGTACCTATACTGCTAGTGTACCCACTTATTGTTATTATTGCAACCCCCTTGCTGTATTGCTGTGGCCATGTAGTCCCCATGGTATTATTATTGTGCCCCATAAAAGCCCACTATTGTTATTGTTGTGCCCCTACAATATTATTGTTGTGTAGGCTCTGATTATATTGGGACCCCTTATACTCTTATATATAGAAACAAGGTTTCGTCATTTGCACCATCCAAGAATTGTTCATTTGTGTAATGTAAAGAAAGTTTCCCCTATGAATAGGGTTATTTTGAGGTCATTGATCTATCTCTTCTTCTATTTTGTGACTTGGTTTCATAACTTTTGGTATCAAATCTTTGGATTCTATGGTTTCCCAACCTCAAACAGGTCATCGTGGAATTTTTGCTATAACTTGTTTTCTATGATGTTTTAGAAGATGAAAATAAAACTCTTTTGAGACGAAATCCTGATTAATCTCATCCCACATTTCAGAACTTGGTTTGCCATATTTTCAGAGATATGATCCAAGGCATTTAGAGTTTTTGCAGGATCCCGAATTCCATCTCAAATAGGTGACCATGGGAAAATATTCATAATGTTTTCTCTGAGCATCGGATTCAAATTTTGTAAAATGTGATAGGAAGAGGACAAGTTGTAGTTGGTCAGGTATCTACTTGGGGGCTGAAGGTGGAAATAGTGACACCTAGAACTTCATAGAATTTCTCCCTATGGAATGATTCTATAATAAGGCCATCATGGGAGATTGGAAATAACTATTTTGTGAAGAATCCAATATCATTAAAAACTGTGGGGTTGGAAAGAGGACATAGAGTGATACCATGGAACAAAATTTCAAAACATGAAGATTCAAAATTACAGAGTTAAAATATTTTCAAGGTCGAGCTCCTAAAAGCAAGAAAACGAGATATGAAAAGTTTAATGGCAGGGATCCAGTAACTTGGATACTACAGATGGAGCACTATTTCGATCTACATTATGTGAAACTATTACAAACGTTACATATTACATCTTTATATTTAGATCCAAATTATTTTGTATGGTATAGAGGGCTTTGTTCTTGTAAACCACTTGTCACCTAGTCAATTCTCATGGAGGAAATGATAGCACATTATGAGGATACAAAGAACAACACCTTATTTAGCCAATTGATAGATCTCAAACAAAATGGTTCAATGGTAGAGCACATTGAGTACTTCCAAAACTTGAATATAAGGTCAAATGATATTCCAGAGAAGTATAGGATTGATGTCTTCATAGGGAATTTAAATGATAAAATCCAACATAAGGTTCGTTGATGAGCACCAATATTGCAACAAGGATGCTACAACTCCTGGGCTACCAACTTTACTTATCAACCCTGGGTTCATACTTGGAGGTGACAATGCTATATGCACAAGTAAAAGTAAAGGTCCTCCCTGTTGTCATTGTTCATCTGGCAAGAGACCCCAGGGGTTCCAAGCTAGACTTCTATAGAGTTAGAAGAAGCTTGATCCATTGATGGAAGAAGAAAAAATCTACTCTAAGAGAGCTACCATACTGCAGTAATGAAGAAAACAACATGTAATGCTAAATCACACCATATCTAATTAACTATTTAAACAGATATGCAAAGCAATATTGTTGAATCAACACTAAGTTAATGTTTATGTCTAAGTTACAGAAGTAAAGAGCATCAAACCATCCCAATGTGTAAGCAAGAAAACTAAACTAAATCTATTTTCACTTTTTTGGTTTTCTATGGTAAAATCAAGCATCCAGTTTAACTGTTCTTGTGGATGTGATAGGTGGA
Organism: Pinus taeda; assembly: GCA_000404065.3. NCBI lineage: Eukaryota > Viridiplantae > Streptophyta > Pinopsida > Pinales > Pinaceae > Pinus > Pinus taeda. The sequence goes on from APFE030384164.1 coordinate 7,265, forward strand.
CGAAAGGTGGTTTAGGATGGCTATATGGTCTATGGAGTGTTTGTATGGTGTGGGAGGGTCCTAGGATGATTTTTGTGACTTCCTAGAGGTTCCCCATTAGTTCAGCCTCAAAATAGGCCATTCCAGGAAAACCTACAGGATGTACTAGAAATCTAAAGGATGATCATGTAGGTATTACACGAAACCTACAAGATGTAGAAAAGAGCTAATTTTGAGGTTTTGGAGGTGTTATGAAGCATGGAAAATGTGTGTGATTATTGGGATAGGGTGTTAGAAGGTTTAGTAAAACTCATGAGTCAATATCGAAGAGAGGAGCTAGCTAGATTCATTCAATGTGTCTAGGGGAATTTCAATAAAAAGGGACAAAAAGACCAGTGAGGGTAATCATGAAACAAGAGATGGTTGAGGTGGATGACGTGGAATATGGATGTTGGTGATGAGGTCTAGACTTCCTCCTCATGTACTTGCAATGGTTAAAACTTGTGTGTCTTCCAAGAATTATGCAATAATATACATTCTCATAAACTAGAAAAGCATGAATCAGTTGCCCATATTATGCATGAAGAAAGTGTTGAAGGAAATGAGAACACGAGTGAGATGTATTGTAGAAATAGAGTGATGGAAAGGTATGGCGATGAAATGAACCAAGTAGTGAATCAAGACAACAAACTCAGAAGCTCATGTAAGAACTAGAAATCTATGTTTTTGGGGTCGCTGGAGGGTCTCTTCCTCAAGTCATGGTCCCAGAGGGAGAAGGTGAGGCCGAGACACCTACTGAAAAACTTATCAGTGATATTTTTCCCCTTACTAAACTATTAATTGAAAGAGTTCAGAAATGGAAGAAAACTAAAATACAACAAATCTATTCTACACTGTTGTAATGGAAATGCAACTACTTAAGCAATTGAAAAATTAAACCATGAATCTATGCTAGCATACATGTACAATAAAGAGGATCCTTGGCTACTAGGGATAGGCCCTAACCCAAGGCGTTCAGCCCTCTAAGTTAGCTCAGTGTTGGCCCAAAACAAAACTCATTCATATTATCAAAACCACGGATTAGATAAAAAACTATCACAAATCTTGCTGCTCAAAAATAGAGTAGAGTTTTAAAATCAGAAATCAAAATACTACTGAGGTGTTAGGGCTCTCTAATTACACTTCTGAAGTCTCTAATGACTTCCTTAAAATTAGGGAGGCTCAGCTCCCAAACTCGAGATAAACGGGTACTTTGTCTTTCACTTGCTCAACTACCTTCTAGTCCTCATGATTTTTCTGTTTGCACTCCGAGCTGATTAAGAAATATTTGAATGGAGGGGTAGTAAATGAGGAGGATTTACCTCATATAATTCATCTCCCTTGTCACACTCTTCTTTTGACCATGGTATTTACCAAAATTCCTTACTTTTATCCTTTAATCCTGCATTAAATGCACATTACACCACAAAGCAAAATATCCAACTCTAACTCATCTCATAAACAAAATATAATCAAAAGTATGCAATAAGTTGTGAGAATAGTCAGTTTTACTAAGCTAGGAGGTGAATTAAATCCCATATTATTACCCAATGATGAGGTTAATTATCACCCTCCTACTGAAAGTGTTACTCATCCTCTAAGCAGCTTAATCAATGTCCATGTCCTTCATGGCTCTGGTAGCCTCTCTAACATTCCATGCCTCTATTGTGGTCTCTTCTTCTTGTTCATAGAAGCCTACTTTCTTTTCTACATCTTCCCACTGCGTCTTTTCCTCTTCTTCTTTTCTCCCTTCTAGCATCCCTAGGAGTAGTGGTGGACTAATTTTTAGTGCTATCCAATTGACCTTCAACCTTTGCATTGATTTCTTATACATAGGTGTCTTGTTGAGTGCCTCTCTCAACCTTCGAGGGGAGTGGTATTCTCTGATCTTCGAGTGGTGTGGTAGTGTGTTCCATCTCCTTAGGTAGGCATGTATACTATCATCTCCTAGCGGCCTAAACATATCCTCAAAATATGAAATTGCTTGCTCTTGGGCAGCAAGATATCTAGGTGCCAACTGAGGATCACTTGCAATCAGATTGTGGGTGCTAATTAGGGCCATGAGATTTTATTGTTGAGCTCTGATGAAAATTGGTTCATTTTTCTCTCTGGCCAATATTCTTTTCATCTCTATAGCCCTTCACTCCTCATTGTTCATCCATGATGACAAAGCCATTAATTGTAGGCCTCCTAGCTTGGCATTAGGATCACAAAAATCCATGTCTGTGAGGGCCATGTTGTGAATGTAGAACTCAACCATTTTGGCCCTATCCTCTAGTGTGCTTTTATCATAAAGATCAATAAACTACATGTAGTCCTGAAATGGCATGATGCCCCTTTGTGCTAGTGTTTTAGTCTAAAACTGCCACAATTGTTCTTTGAGGTAAAGAGCATAGGATCAATCTGGCATCCTACATAGGATGGCTTCCAAGGAGAGGATGTCCATACATGCTAGTTGGTTCACCCATTCTTGCAATTGTCTCCTCAACCATGCATTTTCCCTCTCAAGTTGATCTCTCATTATTACTTTTCTATCCCCTATGCCACTTAGCTCTTTTCCCATTTCTTTGAGCTTCTCTTCCATGTGGCCAATGTCTTCCACCCCTTTTGACTTGGTGATTTGTATCCATCGGTGGGTTGTGGCCCACTCCTTCTCAAGTTTGAAAAACAATGGGATGAGAAATTGAGGTATCACCCTGCCTCCTTCAATCAATCGGTGGTAGGAGTCTAGGTTAGGTTGGGGACTTGGTTCCTTTGTTTCAGGGTCTTCCTCTTTTATTTCTTTCTACTCCCCTACCTTGCTTTCCAATTTTGTGCTTCTTGTATTTTTTGCAGAGTATCCTATAGGTCTGTTTTTGCTTCTTGTAGGTTTTATCACGGATCCTGTAGGATGGCCTTACCCTTTAAGGAAGTTGATGTGGTAGTAGCCCTCCTTACATAGGTGATTGGTGACTTAGGGGAAGGCATTTTGTTTGTTGGTGTAGGGAATTATTCAATCTCAATAAGGATTTTTGTTGATATTTGTGGCTCCCCTTGTTTGATTCTCATGCTCTTTCTTGTTCTGAAATATAGAGGGATTTTCCTCCTTATTTTCCCTTTTTACTTAACTGGGGTGTTGAGAGAAGTGAGGGAAGTTGTTGCCTCCCTCTCAAGGGCCTCTTGAGACACCCTAGGTGACTCTCCTTTGTGTTCTTCCCCTTGTGTTTCAATGCCTTCTTCCTCTCTATTTTTCTTATCTTCTTCCTCTTGATGTTCTTCCTCATCCCCATCAGTTTCTTCCTTAGTTTCCTCCTCTATTTCAGCATCATCCTCCTTCTCTTCTCCCTCTTCTTCTTTTGCTTCATCACATTCCTCTGTATTAGTTTCTTCTTCATCCATCTCATCCCCATCCAGCTCTGTATCATCTTCTTCTTTTTTTGCCTTCTTGTCACTGACAGAAGGACTAACATCATAGGTGAGGGTTTTGATGTCATCCTCTACTAGAAAGTCTCTGAATACTAACCATGTTATAGGGATCCTAAGGTTTTGGAAGGAATCCTAAATGAGGATCCTGATCAACCCATGGTGAGCCAATTGTTTGGAATTCCCTTCCTTTACTTTGTTGTTGGAGTCTATGAGCAATTGCATCAAGCAATAGGGTATGCTAAGTCTTTGGTGAATTGGTGTCTCTACCCCAAATCTTAATTCTTCAAGGATCCTAAAGTTGTAGCCATAAACAACATTGTATCTACCCTCAGATGAGATATATTTGATGATTTGGTAGCCTACCTCACTCCATGGGTATGGTAGACTGTCCCTCCTTCATTTTTATCCTTTGTGGGTTCTTCACCTTCTAGAAAGAATTTCCTTTTCCCCACTTGACTATCTGTTTTGTCTTCTTTTCTCCATGGAATTCCTAGGGGAAGTGTTGTGACCATACTAATAAGCTATGGGGTGAGATCTATAGTGAGTCTTCTAACTATAACAGTGGCATGGATTTTGCTATGTGGGGTGAGGGAATAAGCAAATTCTTGAGCCACCTCATCATCATACCCTGTGAATTTTTTGAAAAACCCCATCCAGTCGTGTCTCATAAATATTTAAAACACTTGGGGGTGTTGTTGTATCCTCACAGTGTTTGTGGATTCTCTCCTATTAAACCCTCTTGTAATCTTACTTATGAGGCCTGACGAAAAAATGAGAGGTTTGGCACAAAATTTTTGAATTTAGGAGGAAAACAATGTTTACTGTGTATGTAATTTACCTCCTACAATTGCTAATTCCACTAGATTTTAGAGTAACACTAGTTTGCTTTCTTGTAAATGGGGATGGATTTTTAAATCCTACCTGCTTAGAATAGTGGAAGTGGACAATTCCCATGATATCTCCTCTTGAAATCTCCTCTGCCTATCCTGTAGACTACCTCTGTGTATCCTATAGACTTCTTGTATGGGAATTCCTATGCATGATCCTATAGAAATTCTCTTGTAGAACGATGGATCCTTGCTTCCAGTGGGTGGCTAGGGTTATGAGAGCGACTTCAGTGAGGGAGTTTCTAGTAGGTGGAATGCATGAATGCATGCAAACGATGTTTTATTTCCCTTTATAGTGTTTGGGGGGAGGTGGTATGTTGGTAGCAAAGGTATATTGCCATCTTTTGATAGTTGGTCCCCACTACCACCTCATCATTTCCTTTCCTTGTAATCAGCTCCCACCTCATAGATCCGTAGTTAACCACCTCTTGTCCTACTCCTCCTCTACCTTTCTGTTGACTGCAACCACGTGTGAGATGACACCCTGCTTTGCATGTGATGACTGAATGAAGGTGGCCAAGTTAACTAGCCACCTTTTTAATTATAAACCAACTATCTCATAACCCTTACAAATTTTGATCAAATGATGCATATGAGTGAGTGCGCAGGATACATACCTGTGGTCTCGATTCCATGTTATAGTTGTCAAAGATTAGAGGTGTTGCGTTGTTTATTTGTTGCATGGTCATTATTCTCTCTCCCCTTGTTGTCTGCTGATGGTTTCTTGTCTTTTGCGGGTGTTTATGACTGAAGATATGATGCTACTACCACTGTGGAGCTCCTGGATCATGCTAGTGAAGACCTATAGCTGATGATTGACATTCCATGGGATAGGCTGCTACAGGATTTCCTACAGGATCTCCTGTAGCTTTTTCTCCCTTATAATTTCTTAATCATGTTGTTGGATGGGGCTGTGAGGATGATGAAATGAATGGATAGAGGGAGTAGGAGTGTGTGCGGAGCAAGGGACATTCAGGTAATGCTCTTACTCTCCTCTGTTTTTCCTTTTTTCTCTCTTCTCATAACTGACAAAAATTGATCCCTTTTTGTTTTGGATGGTGATTGCAGGGATGATGATAATGGACAAGGTGAGGTGTTATATCATGTCTAGGATGAATTTTAGGGACTTACCAACCCTACCATTCACCCTTGGATTCCTTTCTATAGGTTTTTTGGGCCATTGTAGTTCATACATGATGATCCTATAGGTTTTCAAACGATATTGTAGGAATACAGGGGATCTTGTAGAAAACATAGTTTATTCATAAATTGAAGCAATGGAGTGGAAAACGATAAAAATGATGAAGTGATGCATGGTAAGAAGTGAAGGAGATGGATATGTGTGAGGCAGGGTTCCCTTTGGATCCTCTTCTTTCTTCTTCAATGTCTTTCTCTCCCACCTGCAAATAATAATTATATCTTTTACTCTCTCTCTTTTCTTTTTTATGAGAAACACCTAGGCTACCTCAGAGAGGCTTTCACCCTAGATGTTTTCCTTGGCCGCCTCAAGGAATGTTTTCACCCAGGTATCTACTTATTGTTCTTTCTATTTCTTCTCATCATTGGGCTGCCTCACGAGATTTTCAACTCAAAGATGGGACTCAAGCACCTCATGGAGGTTTTCACCTGAGTCTATTCATTTCTCTCTTTTTTCTTAGTGACTTGATGAGGGAGGAGCTGGAACTTGCTCCACAATCATCACTGCATTATTGATATTCTCAATGAAATCTTACTTTGATAAAGGCCTCTTGCGCATTTTCAGTTAGTGTCCATTAAAAAGCAATGGAGTGGCTTCTTCATCTATAGTTCTGATTTGCATTGAACCATTATCATGGCATCTCCTCGCCACATAAGGTCTCAGCCATATTGTCCTTAGCTTTCCCTTGATGTATTTATACCTAGAATCATATAACAATGCACAATCACCCTCTTCAAATTTCTTCTCCTTAATATGTTTGTCATTCCAGATCTTCCTCTAAAGTTGAACTATCTATGTATGTAGGAAGGCCTATATTCTAAATTCATCCAATCCATTCAATTGGAACAATCTTTCTTTCTGTGCATGACCAAGATCCAAATCTAGTTGGGCTGCCATCCTTAATGTGTTATATTCAAACTTAATGCACAATAAATCCTTTTTCCCATAGACCAACTCATAGGGTGCAAATCTAGTGGTGGTCTTCCATGTTATATTATTGGCCCAAGTGGCCTCAATTGGTCTCTCTGCCTAATCCTTTCTACTGCTGCTCACTATCTTGGTTAAGATGCTTTCTACTACCCTGTTGGTCACCTCCACTTGCTAATTAGCTTGTGGGTGATAGGGAGTGGAGGTCCTACGCTTGAGTTTGTGATGGTTGAGTAATTCTTCAATCATGTTGGAGGTAAACTGGATGCCTTGGTCTGTGACTAGCTCTCTATGGTACCCAAATTTGTAGAATATATTCTCCCTTAGGAACTCAGGGACCTTCTCTTTTGTTGCTACCTTAATTTCCTTGGTTTCAACCCACTTAGTCAAATAATCAGTGCACAAAATAATGTATTATTTTTGCTTCCAAGGAGGGCTGGTAGGCCCAATGAAGTCCATGCCCCACTTCTAAAATGGTGCAAAAATCACTTGAGGCTGTAGGGGCATTTCATCTCTTGGATTAGGCTTTTCCTTCCTCTGGCACTGATCACACTGACTAATGTACATTTTCACACCTTGATGAAGAGTGGGCCAATAATAACCTTCTTCTAACACTTTGAATGTTATCCTCTTTGCTACAAAGTTACCTCCACAAGGCCCATCATGATAGGTCAGAAGGATGTCAAAAACTTCCTCTTCCCTTACACACCTTCTTAAGATTTGATGTGGGCTAAGTTTCAAAATATCGCCCCCAATCTAGGTGAAGGGAGTGCTCTTCCTGACTATCTTTCACTTTTCTTTAGAGGCAAAGTTTGGTGGGAATTGTGCTGATACCAAATAGTTTTCTATATCAGAAAACCATCGAGAGAGAACTGAAATAGCAAACAAGGGCTCATCTGGTAACTGGTCATCCACCATTCCTTATTCACCTCTAGGCAGATTCACCCTAGACAAAAAATCTGAAACAATATTTTCTTTGCTAGGCTTATCAATAATGGTTAGATAAAACCGTTGTAATAAAAGCACCCACCTTATAATTCGAGCATACATTTGGTTTTTTCATTAAATATTTTATTGTAGCATGGTTAGTATGCACAAATGTTTGATATCCTATAATGTAATGCCTAAATTTGTCTAATGAATACACAATAGCCATGAGTTCCTTTTCAGTCACTGTAAAATTTAGCTCGGCCTTTCACAAGTTCTTACTAATAAAATAGATGGTATACGATTGTTTCTCCTCTAACTTACCTAACGATGCTCGTATGGCTTTATGTGAGGCATCAGCATGAATATGAAAAGGGAGGGCCTAGTTTGGACCTCGGAGAATTGGTGTAGTGGTTAACTTACCCTTTAAAATTTCTAAGGCCTCTTGACAGCTTTTTGAGCATATAAACTTAGAATCTTTGGCCAACAACCCAAATAAAGGAGATGCCAACTTGCTCAAGTCCTTCATGAACCTTTGGTAGTATCCGGCTAACCCCAAGAAACTCCTGACATCAATCTACTTTTGCGAAGCTGGAAACCTTTGGATGATTGCTATTTTGTTCAGGTCCACCTCTAGTCCTTGCTAAGATATTGAATGACATAGCATGGTCCCTTTAATCACTAAGAATTCACATTTTTCCAAACTAAGAGATAGGTTCATTTCAATGAATTTATGCAATACTTTGCCTATGTTAGTCAAGGCTTCTTGGAAATCACAACCATAAGGTTTAAATTCATCCATATAAATTTCCACCGCATCATGTACTAATTCGGCGAAAATACTCAAGATTGCTATCTGGAAATTGGGAGGAGCATTGCATAGACCAAAAGGAAGGACCCTATAGGAAAAATTATCCCAAGGATAGGTGAATGTGGTCTTATCCTGGTCTTCTAGGTAGATTTGGATTTGTTTGTACCCACGGAATCCATCTAGGAAAGACAAAAACTTCTTCCCTACCAGGCCATCTAGCACTTGGTCAATGAAGGGTAGTGAAAAATGATCTTTCTTTGTGGCTTTGTTCAACTCCCTGTAATTGACACAAATTCTCCAATTACCATTTTTATTGGGAACTAGCACTAAAGGAGGGATCCACTCATTGTCACAAATAGGGTAAATGAATCGTGCATCTAGCAGCTTTTGTCGACGTCTTCTTTGACTATATATTTAAGAGTTAGATTCATCCTCCTTTATGGTTGCTGGACCGACTTGCAACCTTCTTTGATGTATATGTGGTGAGAACACACTAAGGGGTGTACTCCCTTCATTTCCTTGTAACTCCAAGTGAAGGCTTCTAGGTTTTCTCTCAACATGTCACATAGCTTCTCCTCTTCAAGAGAATAAAGATATGGATTAATTTTCAAGGTTTTATCTGGGCTGAATTCAATGGTTTTGAATTGGAGTGGGTTGGAATCGGTCAAGCGTAAGTCAATTGGATGTTTTTTCTCAGTTTCCCTTACTTCTTCTTCTAATGGTAATGAAACAGGAGTTGGACTTTGGAGCAAGTGTTCAATTAAGTCATCCTCATCTTGCTATCCTCTTCCTATGGTTGCTTCCAAAGCATAATGTTGGGTGGAATAAGCCTCATCTTCTTCCTCCTCCTCCAACCATAAAGCTAAATCATGCTTTAGAGAAAGTTGAGCAGGAGGGTATAGGACTAACTATTTGGACATATGCCCGTTCTTGATGGTCATATTCCTAGCCCTGCAGCTAATGTAAGCATCGGTTGTGGCCAACCATGGCCTCCCAAGGATGGGAGGGTAATCAATAAGCTTAGACTTAGGCTATAGAACTAGAAAATTTGCAAGGTACTCCTACGAATCAATGTAGACCATTAGATCCTCCACAATTTCCTCAGCGGTGACAATGGAACAGTCTGCAAGTTGCAGAAAT
>APFE030384168.1:0-12032 GCA_000404065.3 Pinus taeda
GCATTGGGTATTGCTTGGAGATGCTATGAGTGTGTTCATGATAGCCACTCTCCAATCGACTTTTGGAGTCATTGTCCAGCCCACCGACGAGTGTTCAGAAATTCGAACATGTCAGGAGCCCCTTTAAAGGGCCTTTGGCATGTCTAGAATGTAGGGAGAAAAATTTTCCCAAAAAAAAAAAAAAAAGAGTTTTGCAAGTTTAAAAAAAAAATTGAAATAATATTATAAAATGTTTTAAGAGGGGCTGTCAACCTGCGGATTTTGTTTTTAAATTTCAGTTTTATTGAATTCCGGACTCTTGTCTTGGACTTGTCTCCTACTCACCACACTAGTTACCCATCTTCTTTTTATCATTCTCCAAGAAAGAGAAGTCTCTGAGCACGCCCCTTACATTTCCCTTTGGATGTCACTTGAAAAAGGGGTTTCATATGATGGCTGCATGTCTTATACATCATTAAACCCCCCACTGCCAAGTTAGTGTTACTTCAAGAAGATGACATTGTGGTGATCAGAGATTTCTCGGAGCGGGTGAAGGTAGCAAAAATATTAAGAGAAAGTCCCAGATTTTTTGTCTACCATGTCAATTCAATGTGTTTCGATGAGTATGTTTCTCCCCTTTTTGCAGAGCATGAATTGCATATGGATAACCTCTATTTTATGCTTCCTGTAACCAAACTGCAAAATCCTCTAACAACCTCTGAGATGGCTGCCCTGACCATAAAAACCAGTGCTGCTATGGATCGAAGCCACAACTACTCCCAAACTCACAGATTTATATCTTCTGTTTGGAGCGCTGAAGTTGGAGATGAATGTAGAGATGAACAATCAGAATGGAAAAATGAGGAAAGCGTTGATAAATTTGAGAGGGAAAATGGGCATGATGGACTTCGTCCCTACAATGCCAACATGGAAACGATGAGAAGGAATCTGAGAACTATTGAGGAGGCATCCTTCAGATATTGACACAACAACTTCACCTTTTAGCTCCTGCTCAGTAAACCTTATCCTCCACAGATGCTCCTGGTTAGAATCAAGTTTGAAATTAGATTTCCCTCCAAACTCAGTCCTAAGTAGAAGGTTGGAATCAAGAGAATTTTGGGAGGCCATGCTTGGCATTGCTGTTTCAAGTTGTGCCTCTTTTATTGTAGATACTTAACAAGATTGAAATAGATATAAAAAAATAACTGATTGTAGTTGCTAGTTCCTCCACCAAATTGTAAAAGTTACCATTTGTATATCTTCTCAGTGAGTTGAATTAAGTGGCTAGAGTTATATCTACCTTTTTGATTGATTCCTACCGTCTATCGAATTCTGTGTTGATTTTGTACAACTTGCTGTATTGCCAAGTTTTTTTGCCAATTTTTGGCCTTGTCTTTCTTAGCATGTCCATAAAATAGATCATAACTACCACTATATTGCAATGACATTGCTTGTACCTACAGATTATGCCAATTCTTATGAAACTTCCTTATTCTTTAACTTCATTGTAGTACCAATGATGTAAGCAGTTCCAATATGATGATATGATTTACTTTTTGTACACTTAACACCAAGGCAATACAACCGTCCAAAGCCTTTGGTATGATTTTGAATCTAGTTAACCACGTCTCAACAAAAGTTCTTTAGACATGAAGGCAAAATGAATAGAAAAATTTCAATTGTCTTAGTGTTGGCATTTCTTTGGCAAAATGTGTATTGAATCTTAAAATGCCACATTTATTTTACTCATGATTTGAAAACTACCAAAGGCAATCTTTCAGTCCAATGTAGCATGTTTGTAATTACAAATCCCATTAATTGTAATTTGATCATCCATTGACAGCGTTGCCTTTTACGATTTGGATAACATTGTATTTCTTACATATATGTTCTTCACTACTCATATCAATTTAATAGAAATTTCCCATACCACATCAAATGACTCTTGGCACAGTGGAATTTGTACTGTGAAATCATCTTATTGAGGCTCTTCTGCCCCATGTTTTCAAAGTTTAATCTTCAACTGCACGTTGAGATGTAAATTTTTTCTTTCATCACAAACTAATTCTTTTTTGGATGTTCTTACACCAACCTCTCCTTAATATAATAGTAATTCAAGGAAAAATACATAAAACATAACATTTGGCAAACCTAAATGTTATGAACACAGTTGGCCTATTTGAAATTCACTTGTCTGTTACAATGTGTATAAATTATATGATGAATATTGGACTTGCAGATGTGTTGGAAGGGGCTATTATTCTTGATAAACTGAGGAATATATTGCAACTTGCAACATTGTAAAGACACTGACAACTAATAGTATGTTGTCTTGGAACTACCTTTTCCGGAATGTTTCTCTTGGAGAAGCTTAGACTAATCAAAAATTATTTTTATCTATGAAATGGGTGATTTCCCCTTATCTTCCAACAATGGAAATGAGGTAATGAATGAAATTTCAAAGATTTTTTTTTAGGTTTTCTAACAAGAACAAATCTATATTCTATTATTTTATATTCCCAGAGTTGCCTAACTACTGGGAATAATTCATCTCGGCTCTGTTCAGTGACTTCCTTTTTGGAAGAAAGCTCAATCCTAAAGATCTAGATCCCCTTTTCCAAAGGAAAACATTGGTTCCCAGTTGGGTTCCTCCTAAATTGAAGGGCCTCTTAAAATAAAATTTCCTTACCATCTTAGTGCTTTTACCAATTATCCTAAGCTCAACCCCAGGTATGATATGTGATGAAACAAAGTTCTATGTCAATTTTCTAGGGAGAAGAACAATGAGTGTACAGGAACCACATCTTTCTTACAACTGATAAAGGATGATAAATACTAAGTAGATAAGTGTAGGTACCCTTAATTTCCTTAAACATACTTCTATGTCATTTGAGCTAACTAGTTACATATCTAAGTAATTTGTTTATTGGAAAGCCAATGGACTGCCAAATAAATAGAACAAATGCACGATTACAAGTAAGATACAAAATAGATCTGATTTGCATTAGTCACATAGGGTAGGGATAAGCGTTATAGATGATAGGAGTAAAAGTGAAAACTATATTTAGACACAATTGATTATGTATTGGGTGATTGGCCAAGCCAGTCGAGTAGGTATTACCTAACAAAATGATTATATAATTACAACATTTCTTGTCTGTTAGTACTTATGTGGATCACCTTTCAATGAGGGATCAATGTTCCTCATCTAATTCTACAGATGGAAGTACTATAGTGACGTTTTCTTGTTAGTTGGATGATGTAGGAGCATAGTGAGGCATGAATACTTTTGGCTAGAATTTGAAAATTGTTTCTCAAATGCAGACAATTTTAGTGTTTATTTTATTAGATTGATGTACATTCTTAAAAAATATCCATCTTGAATTAGAAATGACAAAATATTGAGAAGCTATAATTCTAAACCATGAAAGTTATATTGAAGCTCATCCTAAATTTTTAGTATGGATTATTCAAGATTATGTCAGAATGAGTACATTGCAAGTCATATACGACGTTGCTTTACAATTGTATATAATACCAAATAAGGTTACAAAATGAAAATGGCCTTATTATACATTCAAAGAGAAACCATTTTATAGCTCTTTCCAAAGTCTACCATCTATAGTTCTTGAGAAGTCTAGAATTGCAATTTGGTAGAGCAAGTTCTCAAAATTTGATCAAGCTGCAGCCATACTGATAATGGCAGAGATGGAAAATTTGAATAATTTTCTCTAAACATAAGTTATATCTTCTTGCAATGATTGAATTCTCCTTCAAAGCTGCTGGAAGCAATTTTTATGTTCCTTGTTTCATGCCAAATGTGCAGTATGTTCCTATAAATATTCTTTGTTGTTCATGTCCATCAATTTGCCAATCAAACAACAAGTGAAATGTCAACTCAGAAACAAAAACTGCAAGATACAAATACTGAATATTTTGGTGTTCAGTCTTTCACAACAGGTAAGGGGTAAAACTATTATCACAATATGATCTCTACTAAAATACTAGCCTAGATCTATCTTAACTCTAGAGTTTTTTAGGCTCTAATGATATTGAGTTTAGTATGAATTGTTGTGGGAATTCATAAAAATTTGGAGCTTAATCACAATGTTGAGGTTCTTGTAGTTTTTCTAAGGGATTGGGTTTGGTAATGGATAATATGAGGTTGCATGAGATGGAACAAGATTGAAGATTTATGCTAGAATGAGCCTAACTATTATTTGTTTTTCTATAAATTTGAAGGTTCTTATAGGTTTTCCTAGCCATAATAGTATGAGATTTTGTGTAAATGATTATGAGAATTCTTGATATCTAATATGTATCAAATATTTGAATATTTAAATTTGATTGTGAAGTAGTTTCTGATCATGTCCTAAATCAATTTAGTTTTACGTGGTTATATGCTATATTGAGTATATATATTATATATATATATATATATAATATATATATTATATATATATATATATATATATATCCAAAATGGGGTTTAATTCGTTGGTAGACAACCTTGACAGGCTCCCAGATTCACTTTTGCTACTTATATTCAACAAATTTGGTGATATTAAGACCTTCGGATGATGTTATGCAGTTTCAAAGAGGTTCTCTAGCGTAGTCCCCCAAGTGCATATTGTGGTAGTTAAGGTGGACTATGTTATATCCAGTGAAGAAACCAACCTTAACAACAGTGTTTAAAATAGGGGGATATGGAGCTATTTGATGAGAATTGTGATGGTTACTAGGTAGAATTGTTAGGCCATGGCAGACATTGCAACATGTTTTGGGCCCAAAGAAATCCATGGTTTCAAAGGTTTCCCATCATTCTCCTGGTGAGGTTTTAAGGAATTTTAAGGAAGTGTAGAATCTAAGGATTGAATTTCCTGGTGGGGAACTCAGAATTGATCAATCAAAGGACCCTTTGATCTTTCAAAACTTTCACCAGAAATGGGAAGAATCTTGGTGTCCTGTTATGATCTTGGCTCAAGGAGTAGACTCCCATTATCCATTAGTCTCAACTCTTGCTAAATGATAAGATTTGATATAGCTGGCATACAGGTCACTGGAAATAATCTTGGAATACTCTTGGTGTTATAATAGCAGCCATTTGGGTTGATCTTGGGTCTCCCTTAGATTAGTCAAAGAAGTTACTGATTTACCATGTGTTAAAAAAAGGGAAGATAATTTAATTCTGTCAATTGAAATGCTTTTTTATGCTTTTCATTATGGAAGGGCGATTGGAATGTATGCCCTCTTAAATGAAATTAAGACCTACCCTTCAAATTTGATCACTGCACCCAACAATCGGCCTCGACACTCCATAATCACCGCACACCTTTTAGCTTTTTTCAACTCACCATAAATTAATTTCTTATCCAACACTTCATGCTCCGCATCACCAAAGCCATCGATGGAGGACTTAGATGAAGAACATTCCATCGAGCCTCAACCGTGGTCTTCGAAAAATCAACAAATTAATTACATCCACTAGGGTTGATATAGAGATGCCTATTTGTGAATTATTTACAACAAAAGCAATATTTTGCACCAAAATATCTTATTTGTTACCACAAAAGTAATCTTTTGTTGTGGATCATCTTACAACATGATTTTATATATATTAGAGGTGCAGAACTCGAAAACGTTGGAGGTTTCTTTTGAATGTTCAATTGAGTGAATAAATCCAACTAATGATATTTCACTCTAGAATGATATATTGTCTACATTAACTCAATCACATAACCAAGAAGAAGCTTAATTACTGAAGGACAACAATTAATTGACGAGAAGTGCCCATTTGTTTTAGATAAATTTATTGAAATGTTTTCAACTGAGGGAAGTCAAATGGTGTGGTCCTTCAAATTCCAAAATCAAAAGTATAATTTGTAGCTTAGAAGTAGGGTAAAAGATATTATTAAAATTAACATAATTATATTAATAAAATGGTTGATATACATATATTAGTGTCATTTGTCACTTTTCATACATCAATTGTGATTAGATATAAAATATGGAAAATGATGTCAATCAACATATATCAACCACCTTATTAATGTGGTTGTATTAGTTGATAGCCACGCTAAGTAGGAAAAGTTACTATGATTAAATATGGTCAACTTATGATTAATGATCATTGACCATGGTTGACAAAGTAGATGGCGATTAACCATATTAAACTAAGGGTAGATGAGGGTTGAACATTGGTGAACAGAGTTGATCCTGAATGACAAGTGATCACTATGGTTGATGATGGTTAATATGATTTTTTATGGATGACCATCATAACCATGATTGACCATGGTAGAGCTATTTTGACTAGGGTTGACCATGGTTGCACTTATCCATTTATGACCATGCTAACCATGTTTCACTATGGATGATCTTGTTTGATTACGGTTAACATTAAGTCAACTATTGTTGTCTATGTGTGAAGATGGTGAACCATGATTGTCAATGTGTAATTAAAAAAAAATAGGGTTGATCATGTTGAATATAATTGTTGATATTGACGATGGATGTCAATGGATGACGATGGTGAGCATGGTTGACCATGGATAACAAAGTTGACCACTATTGGATATGGTTTCACCATGCTTGAATATGGTTAATAATGGTTGACTTTGGTCAGCTATGGTTAATAATGGTTGACTATTGTTGGTGAGGCATGAATGTGGTTAAATAAGGTTCATGGTAGTTATTCGTGGTTGACTATGGTTGACTAGGGTTGATGATAGTTGAAGAAGTTTAACCATGGTTAATGATAGTTGATGTTGGTTGACCAAGGTTTGACAAGGATTAACCATTACTGACCATGGTAGACCATTGGTAAGACAGAATGGCCATGGTTGACGATGGTTAAATATTGTTGGCCATTGATGACAATCGTAAACATGGTTGACTATTACTAAGCTAGTTTAACTATTATAGCATATGGTGAACCATGGTTGAAATTCTTCTCCATGTTTGATCATGTTTAACATTTTCGATCATGGATTAAATTTTAAGAGCATGGTTAACTATGATCAATTATATTTAATTATGAATGAACAAATAATTAAGAAATTGAAATATAAAACAATGAAAACATCCCCGTAGCTAAAAGGAAAATACAATACCCTCAACCTGTGGTGTTAGATATGTTCTTAGAACTATGCTAAAGATTGTTATTTTTCTTTAAAGTATAATTATGTCACGGATTCTCATTGTGTACATAGGTCTCTTGCAAGAAAACTTGTGATCAGCACATAGTATTCATTCGTTATTGCTATGGAAGAACAAGCTTCCGCTGTTTGATTCATTTGGTAGGAAGCAACAAGCTTCCTAAGGTTGAATAAAATATCAGTTAAGATTGTTTGGTGGTCCTTACCAGCTCATTGTTTTGCAAAATTTCAATGTGCTGTATTTGTCACATGATGCAAATAACAATATGTTAGTGTTTACAACATGTACATTTTACTAGTTCTTTGTTTTCTAAATCCGAATGTGCTAATATTGGCAACACAATAGGATTTTGCACACAAAATCAAATTAGTTGGGATTATTTATTTTTTTTAACTATATTTTTAATATTAGTTTAAAATATATATATATTAATATTAACTTATCTTCGGCAAAACTGTGCGGTTTGTCCTTTGATTAGGAAAACCTGGTTCTGTCGAGGCGTAGTATTGAATAATAATCTGGTTTTGGGGTACTCACCAGAAGATGCATCTGCACTAGAATCAACTTCAATATTAATAATATATATTTTTAACTATATTGTTTATAAAATTACCAAAGGTATTAATAAATGTCGTCAATCATTCGTTTTACCTAATTTTCGAATGTTTGCTAGATTCATTTTATCTTCCTTACGTTCGATGGTTTGTTACTTTTCAACGCTTTTGCTTCACTGAATTTAGGTTTTAACGTTCGATGGTGTGTTAATTTTTCAACACTTTCGGTTCATTGAATTTAATTTTTTGTTGATGAAACTTATCTTTGATTTTCGGATGTGGGAGTTTGATGTTTGCGCCCATTGCTGTCATAGATACCATAATATTTTTAAATTTATTTCCACTGGTAGGCTGTCGCAACCACCTTCGTGGAATCCTCCGATTATCTCTTTCAATAATTTTCATAATGACCTTTGACGTTCGTCTAAGTATTTTGAAATTTCATTTTATAGCAAGTGATTACGGTTATTATAAGTTGTTATTTACTCTTATAAATATTAATTTTATGAGAGATTTTTTGGGGTAAATCACATGAAGTTTCATTTGTACCAACCAGTGTGGTTAATCGTCAGGATAAGTTGAAGAATGAGATCTAGTTTTGCATAGCAGAACATCCATCGCTATATTTCTTGACCAAGCAAGAGCTATATTGATTAATGGCTAAATTTGATTAGGAAACAGTTAATTGAAAAGAATTAAGGGCCTGAATTAAAATAAATAAATTATAAATAAATTCATTTTAAAATTAGTATTTATTTATAAATATTATAGAATTTTAGGGGGTTAAAAAAGATATTTTAATTTTTTTAAAATATTCTTTCTAACCCCTAAAAATTTCATATAATATTTATAAATAACTATTATTATTAAATGAATTTATTTAATAATAAATTTATTTAAAATAAATAAATTATAAATAAATTCATTTTAAAATTAGTATTTATTTATAATATTATAAGAAATTTAGGGGTTAGAAAGAATATTTTAATTTTTTTAAAATATTCTTTCTAACCCCTAAAATTTCTATAATATTTATAAATAACTATTTATTATTAAATGAATTATTTAATAATAAATTTATTTAAATATATATTTAGTATTATAAGTTCATAAAATAAGTACTTTTAACTTTCTAATAAAATATTAACTAACTATGTATATTTATATTTTAACATTTCTTAATGATTAATTACTCTATTATTTAATATTTAATAAAATTTTTAACTGTACTATTAATTTAAAATTTATTTATTTTATAATTATTATTTTAAGATTTATTTATTAGTATTCGTTTATAAAAATAGTCTCTTTAACCTTTATTTTAATAAGAATATAACTAACTATCTATTTATTAATCATTGAAATTAACTTAACTATTAAAATAAAGGTCATGCCCTTAATCCTGTCCAAGTAACCGTTTCCTCGTCAAATTTAGCCGTTAGTCAATATAGCAATTTCTTGGTCAAGAAATATAGCCGTTGGATGTTCTGCTCTGACTATTTAATATGCAAAGCTAGATCTGATTCTTCAACTTGTTTTGACAATGAACCACACTGGTTGATTCGAAACATGTCGACAAATGAAACTTCATGTGGCTCTGACTATTTAATATGCAAAGCTAGATCTGATTCTTCAACTTGTTTTGACAATGAACCACACTGGTTGATTCGAAATGTGTCGACAAATGAAACTTCATGTGATTTACGCTAAAAAATCTTTCATAAAATTGATATGGATCACAGAAGCCTCAATTTAACAAATATTAATTTAAAATAAATTTAATGTAAAAATGGAACAAATTAAAAAAATAATAACATTTATCTCAACCACCCAAAATATATTTAATTAACATAAACAAAAATTAAGATATATTTAATTAACATAAACAAAAATTATATAATTTGAAGCATCCTATAACCTAAATCCATGTATCAAGAATACATTTATAAATTACATTTTATTAGGGTTTTGATTGCATTGTATTTTTGAGAGACTTGAATGTGAACTTGAGGATTTTAATGCCTTTAATTTATAAGTTTTTACAAATAGAGTATTTTTTATTAGTGTTATTTATCTTTATATTTTAGAGAGGTCTAAATAAAATAGAGGTGTACATAATCAATACTATCACTAGTATGTAACATTTCTAAGGGCAACCAAAGCCTTTACAGTTTAATAACCAAAAATTAGTTTAGAGTTGCAAGTTGCCTATCCACTAAACTAAAATCTAGAGGAGAATATTCATAAGCTAGCTACTTATGATTGACTCTAATAATATCTAAATAAAAGTAGATAAAATAAACATACCTAGGCAAGATTGAGACACGGTTGGTTGGGGGCTACTCCTTAGTCAATCGATTTGCAAAACCGTTGGTTCTCTTGTCTTACTATTATGTAGAGTTTAAAGGATGGGTTCCATTCTATAACATATTTTTTGAGGATTGAGTACCCACCAGTTGTCTTTCATTCTCGTAAATTTATACTTCTTCATAGACTTGGGTGATTAAGAAAGTAATGCCAAATAAACCTTTGGGTGATTAAGAAAGTAATGCCAAATAAACCTTTCGCATTGTTTAAAATCCCTCCTCTTCACCCTACCAATACTCTAATTATATGCGAGATATCTACGTGGTTAGTTATATTTCTTTTCATTGCCTAAGAAATAAGAGTCTTTATTATTAATAGATTTTTATTTTTTAAATAACCAACTATTTGATTTCATCTAGAACCTATGCTTAAGAGAATATCTTCTTCTTTTTTCATAAAATATATTTGCAGATCACAACTTTCTCATGTAGCTCACAATAAACGAGTAAAATGAGTTAAGAAAAAAAGTCTTCCATCCTTAAAGTTTTTACTTTTTATCTTCCTTGAAACTCCCATGAATCTAGTCACTATAGTATCTTGATTTCCTAAAACACTCTATAAAACCATTGTCAATTTAAAATAACCCCCAAAGTAAAAATAATGCACTCTATAAAACCATTATCAACTTAAAATAACCCCCAAAGTAAGAATAATATCATAAAAAGGTGGTAACTCGACACGTGGAAAAAACCTTATCACACACCAAATTCTATATTTAAACTAGGGAGACAAAAATGATATCACAAGGAAGGCTAAGTTACCAAACAATAAATAATAGAGTAAGCTTGTTCAGAAAAAAGAAATATATATATATATATATATATATATTTCCCTTGTGAAAAAATCCTTATCACACACCAAATTTTATATTTAATCTAGAAAGACAAAAACGATATCACAAGGAAGGCTAAGTTACCTAACAATAATAATAGAGTAGCTTGTGAAAAGAAAAATATATTTCCCTTGCCCTGCTTTACCTCTACTTTTGTTAGGTCCCTATAATACTAGTGATTACACCATTATTATTGTAGTTGTATCCCTTATTAATATTGTTGTGCCCCCATTGTCCCCATATTGTTATTACTGTGCCCCATAGAATCCCTCTATTGTTATTTTTGTGGCTTTATATTATTATTGTTAGGTTGGCTGGGTTATATTGTGACTCCTTATACTGCTATATATAGAAAGGAGTTTTTGTCATTTGAATCATCCAAGAATTGTTCATTTGTGCAATATAAAGGAGGTTGCCCCCTCGAAGAGGCTGAATTCTAAGGCGTTTAACTATCTTTTCTATCTTTTCGTGAGCTAGTTTAGTAACATTTGGTATCAAAGCTTTGGATTCTAGGGTTTGACTGCTCCAAATAGGTCATCATGGCATTTTTGTTATAACTATTTTTCTGCGACATTTCAGAAGCAAAAAAAAAAAACCATTTGAGATGAAATCGCACTAAAGCTCGAATCCAAATTTCAAAGCTTTCATACTATATTTGCAAAGATATGATCTAAGGAAGTTGGTCTTTTTGCAGACTCCTGAATTACATTCCAAACAGGTGACCTGGGGAAAATCGTCATAACTTTTTCTCTGAGCATCGGATTGAAATTTCGTAAGAAGGTACAAAAAGAGGAAGGGCTGTAGTTTCTTGTATAAATTTTTCTGAGACAAAGGTCAAAACAATGACTCTTGGCACGTCATACAAGTTCGTTCTACTAAACTAGTCTATAATTAGGTCACTATGGGAGATTTGACATAACTCTTCCCTGGAGAATCCAATTTGAATCAGACTGGTGGCATTGGAAAGAGGATGCAAAGGGCTACCACAGATCGCAATTTCAGAACTGGATGATCTGAAATTACAGAGATACATCAGATTCAATATCAAGCTCCTATAAAGTGAAAAAATGTGTGTAGTTTTTTTTAAATTTTTGCATAAGCTTGGTTTGAAAAATTAGTTTGAAGGAATTCAAAGGGCATAG
>APFE030384170.1:7895-26631 GCA_000404065.3 Pinus taeda
GTACGTGATGATTTCATGCACCACTATGCTAGGATCAATGCCGGGCATTTCTTCATAGGACCAAGCAAAAACATCACGAAATTCACGAAAAAGGTTTGAATAAAGTCAAATCTCCTCTAGAGTACAAGTGACTCCAATGTGAATGTGTTCGACGATCCCTGGTTTGATAGAGATGTCGATGGGCTGGGTTTGTGTAATGTTTGCCATATTACCTTCAGAAGAGGCTTGATAAACTTGAACAGGCGACTGAAGGATTGGAAATGGGAAACAAGGAGCAAACCGCTGGATACAAGTCGGGATATCCTGAGGGACAGAGAGCAACGAGGAACGATGGTGGGTATCGTGCCAAGGAGGTACCTCGAGAGACATAGTCTCAATGATAGTTTCGTCGGAAGAAAATGTTTCTTTTAAGGGATCCGAAGAATTTTGATCTACAAGCCCTAAGGATGGAGCGAACGTGTGGAAAATCTTGCTTGAAAGAGCAAGTTCAGAAGAAGGAGCCGATGTAGCTATGATTTCGATGTAGTTGAGTTCGGCAGGACTCAATGGCATCTGGTCGCCCCACAAATCTACTTGGTTGATGGGAGGAAGGATCCATGGATCAAGACAAGTAGAAATCATATTGACAGAAGCGATATTCGGAGGCGGGGCTAGAAAAACACCCATGAGGGCGGGATCTTTGAAAAGCCCATGGCCCAGACTCTCAATTGGTTTGGAGGTATGCTCCACAAAAGGGATAGTTCCTTCCGAGGAGGAAGTGAAAAATGATAGCTGGTCGATAGTAATAATCTTCCCTTGGTGAGGGAAACGAATGATACGAAAGAAAGATGAAGCGACAGCTTGCATTGCATAGATCCAGCTGCGTCCAAGAAGGAGGTTGTAGGTTAGGGTAGCATCAACGACTTCAACTTCCATCTCAACCGTTTTCCCTTCCAAAGAGATGGGTAAACGTGGGAGTATACCATAAGGACGGGATGCTCTTCCATCAAAAAATTCCAAGGTGGTGGGAGACTGACTCAATGTCGGAGATCCAATATCTTTCCAACAGGCAACAGACATGATGCAAGTTGAAGCACCTTCATCAATGACTGTATGATGGATAGTTTTCTTATCAATAATGACCTGTATAAGGAAAGCAATTTGGGGAGGTAGTCTCTGTGTATGGCGGTCTAAGTCAAACGTAATTAAATCCGAGTCAGCCGGGTCTATGCCGCGATAGCGGATAGAAAGGACTTCCTCTAAGAAGGGTAGCTCTACAGAACTTCTAAAGCGGACATAGTTGATGGAGTCTGGGCTAAATCCTCAATGATATTGTAGTGCTGAGCAGCACGGGCATTTGGGTTGTAAGAAGATTTCCAGAGTACTCCTTTTGGAGGGGGTCGAAAAGGTGTTTCAGTACTAGGTCTCTCGATATGGAGAGGGCTTGAACTGAACAGAGGAGCACTAGGGGGAACCTCAGGCTCTTTCCCGACAGATGGATAATCCTTTGTTCGAGTACTGATATTAACAGGTATTGTTCCCGCCATGAACACTTGGGAACCGAAGGAAGAGGGAGGTTGAGAGGGGTCAGCAACCATCTGAGTTTGCTGTGAGGGAAAGGGTTCTTTAAGCATTGCAAGGACCCCGAGAGTGCCTTTTAACAAACGACTAACTTCGGACCGCGGAGGGTAGTCTTTGGTATAGTGATCCTTATCACAGATAAGACAAGGATACTTGGGTTTGCGTTTGGCACTCTCCTCAGATTGAGGTTTAGGGGGTTCCTGTTTAGGTTGTTCTGGCGTATTTTTCGCTTTCCCTTTCCTTTTTGCTTTCGAGGCTTTGTCTGTCGTGGTGGACTGAATAGCATTAACCTCAGAAGTATATTTAGAAGTAGGTATCACCTGAGAAGTTGTTTCAATTGGAGCATTTGACTTCTGCTTCCCAGGATTCACGGAATTTTTCTTAGAGGATAAACTAACAAACCCAATAATGCCGTCAACAGTAGGTGTTGGCGGGGCTTTGGATGTTCCTGGTCTAGGGGCATCAGGCAAATAATCATACAATGTACCTGACTGAGAATAAACCAAGTCGAGGTATTGAGCACGTGCGATAGCTTGCTATTCAGTAACACACGCTCCCATAGCAATGTCCCGAGCTATTGGAGGAACGAACGAAGTCGTGAACCAATCCGTAAGAAGCTGGTCGGGAATCCAAAATTTAATCATTCGTCTACGCCGTCTCCATTCATGGATGTGATCGGAGATATGCGTAGCTGTTGTCTGTCTTAAGGATGTGAGGAGGTGTGTGCCTATTTCATAACGAATGGGAAACTGAAAATGAGTGAGGAATGCCATAGCCAACGAGTTGAAATCCTAAAAGGATCCGCGATTGAGCTCAATATACCACTTAGCGGTAGAGCCAGTGAGAGTCCTTTGAAAAAGGCGAAGCCGAATTGAATCATCAAGCCATGAATTCGATGAACACCAGAGATGATAGGTCATGACATGAGCTTGTGGATCTTCATTAGCTTTACCATCGAATTTTAGACAGTCACCAGGAATTTTGGTTGGAACCGGAGGCCAATAAGGATTATGAAGAATAGGATCATTGGTCAGTTTGGAGACATCCGGTAATTCTAAAGTCGCTAAGAATGGTAACTGAGGATTAAATGACATCTGAGGCTGCTGGTAGGATGGAACACCCGGGTTCCAACCAGGTGGTGGTGGCCCCCAAGGGCCTTGCCCTGACGGATTTGCCCCCATGGTGTGCTGGCCGTAGGGATTTGTGTTCTGCCCCCCAGCTTATGGATTACCAAACAAGGCTGTAGAAGCACCATATGGGGTTTGATAATTCTGCTAAGGGGCAAACAAAGGTTGCCCTTGAGGTTGTTGATAACCGTAAGGTGGTGGGACCCCAAATTGAGTTTGAGACCCCGGCTGAGTTTGATAATATGTTTGGGATTGACCTCCACCCTGCATTTGAGCAGCACCAGTAGAAGGATAACCTTGGGCTATCTGAGCAGTGCCAGTAGAAGGATAACCTTGCTGATACTGGGGTTGGCCTACCTGTTGATACTGAGGTTGGCCTACCTGCTGATACTAAGGTTGGCCTGCCTGCTGATACTGAGGTTGGCCTACCTGCTGATACTGAGGTTGACCTGCCTGCCCAGAGGATTGAGTGTACTGGACAGTTGGCTGACCAGATGGTTGGGCAGCTTGTCCATAAACTTGGGTATACTGGACAGTTGGCTGACTAGATGGTTGGGCAGCTTGTCCAGAAACTTGGGTATACTGGACGTTAGGTTGATTTGGGTTAACGATCGACTGACCAGTTTGTCCAGTATGAGAGCCTTGTTGGATACCAGGTTGAGCTTGCTGAGTGGAAGGTTGGCCTGGATTACCAGTAGGTTGTGTATGAGGAGTGAAAAAGGGACCACTAGAAGCAAAAGGATTTCCTTGGAAGGATTTTCCTTGTAGGTTTTGCTGAAGTGGTTGTTCGGGTTGAGTATATGAAGCTTGACCACCATGATAAGAAGTGGAACCACCCCAATCTATGGACAGCGGAACTGAAACCTCTCCTACTGACATCGAACTAAGAGGTGGTAGATACTGATCAAATTGCCCTCCAAATGGGATATTCGAGGCAGGATCAAAACCTGCGAACAAAGAGGTCGAAGGTTGACTAAAAATAGGGGTCGAAGAAGCCACAGATACCGTTGGAGGGGTTGTAACTGAGGTACCAGCTGTACTGCGTGGTGGTGGAGTTGAAGGCTCCGTATTTGAGAAAATGGGTGGTGACCAAATAGAGCTCGGAAAGGGAGATGATTGAAAATCACGCATTGCCCGGTAACCAGGAGGTAGTCCCCTAGAAGCAGGAAGTCTACTAATAGGTGTAGTTTCCACTGTGGTGGGAATCTCGTCCCCTGGTATTCCAGATTCGTCAGTCGTAGTAGGGGATGGGTTATCCATATCAGAAGGAAATGGTTTTCGAGGAGAAGTATATTCCCAAAAAGGGATACCGTTTTGAGAAGGCTCCCAAATAGGGTTCGTATAAAACTGGCAATTCTCGTCGCCTGGAGCACGAGAGTTAAGCGGTTGTATACTTGGAACAATAGGAAGAATTTCACTCACAACCGGTATCTCGAAAGACGAGATGGGTAATTCCACCAGGATGGAACTTCACAAAATCCTAGGGAATCTAACGAAACCAGTCCCTACTCAGACTAACGCAAACAAAATCTAACCGGGTTATATGTGATCGTGGCCAAATAAATTTTAAGACACTGAACTTGACCTTTTCATTTTTAAAGTGTCGAGAAAAGGACAAAAAGATGACTCTAGTCTCCTTCGATTGTTTAATGAGCACGAAGTGACAAGCTGCTCACTTACACCTTTTCTTTTAGAGAGTCCGAAAAGGATCAAAAGTGACTACTCTGGAGAACTAGGAGAGGGGTTGCCAAACAATATCCGTAAAACTGCTTATACACCTGGCAATCAGATTTGAAAACCAAGGAACTCCCGATACTTTGCACGTCAATCTTCCCGAATGCTATGTTCAGTTTGCATACGGCTTGTTAAGGCCAGCAGACTCGGTTCCTATGGATCAAAGGTTGCAAGCCTATAGGGGTGTCCCAATATATACGCGACGGTACGTGGGAGCACAATCCGTACTGGCATCTACCGTTTCACCGTAGAGGAATCACCCAACCACTCAACGATAAACTACCAGGTTTAAAGACGCCGGAACACGTCTCTAACCTAGACCTCTAGAATATGTGCGTTATGTTTCAATGCGTTGTTAGGTTCATTGGATTCATTTTATGGTTTATCTTGAATTATGTTTCAGTTTTCGGTCCTACCGTATGTGGTCTCTTGAAACTTCTTAAATGCAAACTATATGAGAAAATTGTATCATTTCATTCAATGAACTCTATCTACGGGAAAGTTAAGAGTTTTATACAAACAAAACGATCATAAAGATCCTAATGCAGCTAATAACAAGAAATGAAAATTTTTTTTTTTTTTTTTTTTTAAGCAACAATTAACATAAAATTCTAATTAATAAAAAGCAAAAAATCTTTTTGTTTTTCTTTTCTTTTAAAATAGTATGATGCACTCAACAGATTTCAAGAGATAACAGATAATTCACTCAAAAGAATCTAGAACCAATTCTGAAACGTGAAAAATGACCCATCAAAGCAAAGAAAACACCAAGACCTTCAAAGAACCATGTAATCTAAGTTCAATTGAAGTCAAGAAAGAAATAAACAAGCTAAAAGTGAGGTACTTGCAGCATAGAATGCAAAACTTGTACAACTACCAGAGGAATGTGGAAAACAACCAATAAATTGACTGGATCATCAAACCATAAATCCTACAGAAGGCTCGACATACAAAGCCACTAGGGCTAAGATATAAAATCGATAGAAAAAGGCAAACAACTGAAGGATGAAAAGAACAACCAGTCACATAACAGTCCAACAAACTTCCAGGAGGTGTAAAAGATGCAAAAATATACAAATCCAAGCTCAGAAGGCTGACAAACAAGCTAGCTGAAAAAGTTGACAAGTCTGGCGCGACTGTCAGACTGCAACTCGCGCTATTAAGGGATTGGCGCGGGTTGTCTGATAGCAACAGGCGCCAACCAGCGCGATTGTCAGAAGAAAAACTGCGCTAATCAAGTTTTCCAGGCAAAAAAACAAAACAGGTAGTCCAAGGCTTGGTTTGCAATATCTAGAAAGGCCAGCAAGCAATAAACAGCAAGAAATTCAACCCAAAAAGGTATTCAAGCCAACAAGAAAAAAAATTACATGCAAGGCAAGGTTGAAATTGTTCAGTTTGTAAACCAAACCGGAGATTGACTGAAGTGGCTTTGATCTACTTCACTACTGCATAGAAATAGTGTTTCGAAGGCTATCCGGCCGTGCTTCAGGCTCCGTCTACAGTTTACAAATCAAACAACACAAAACAAACAACAAGCTAATCTCCCCAGTGGAGTCGCCAAATTGTTGTATAGGTAAATCCCCTCTGCGGACAGAGGCGATCCCACTAGCCCCAAATGGGGTCTAGCAACAATCACACAACGCTAACACGCAGGTTCCTAATTGCGAATCAAATATCGATATAAGAGCCTACGTCGAATCCAACGCTTATATTCGTAGAAGTGTCGTTGCTTCCGTTCTTTCGCTCCAGCTGGTCACAATCCTCACGATCTCCATGAATGGATACCTGCACATGCAAAGAACAAGAGACATACAAGCATAAAATCCAAGAAAGTGCAACTATGTATCGGTCAGAAAAGATACAACTCAAACATCACAGTAAAGACATATGAGTGGAACCATAATGATAGTCGTTCATTATTATTGATAAAAAAAAAGAGAATACAACCAAGTTCTGACGTCAGATCCTCCTTTGACTGGGCGAGCAGCTATGTACGCCTTGCAAACACCTTCTCTCTCTCAAGATTTCGGCAGCATAACCTCCCTATGCTTCTCAATTCTTGCTTGTCACTCTAGCATTACTTCAGCACTCACAAAGCTCTAGCAAAAACTAGTTGGTTTAATGCAGGAGGACAGTTATTTATAGATGGAGACAGGAGGAATATGCATTGTATCAGGATGCCTATTGAGGATTAGCATTATCCCTGAAAAGCCACTGAACTTAGTTGTCATGGATAAAAAGATGACACTCGATCTCTATCATGAGGATTTTTCCTTCAGAGAACTCCATGAACAGAGAGGAAAAAACATACGAGTGCGCGCTGGCCAAAAATCATAACTAAATTTAGGTGGCGCGGGATTTTCTCTATGACAGAGCGTCAATGGGCGCACCCCTTTTTAAGGAACTGAGTCATTGGCGCGGGTAAGACACTGTGAACCCGCGCTAATGGAAAAAGGGCACTTTTTTGGGATAATCTGCAAAAGGTGTCTTTAGGGAACCTGAAGTACATACTCAGGGGAACATGATGCAAGTGTTTTTAGGTTATGTCACTGGTCACAGGTCCATAAATGTGTCCTCCAATGTACGGAAACCAGGGTAACAAGGACGGTGACCAACGATGACAAATTACTGCGTAACAACTTTGATGATTAATATACAACTTGTGTTGTTGTTCATTCGGATATTCTGAAGTAGCTAAGTAGTGTTCGCTGGTGGCTAGGGCCCAGTCTCTGGTGGAACTTACTGTTGTTCCTTGTTTTATGCATTTTCCATTTCTTGCAAGTTATTCTGCTTTATATCTTTTCAGTAGATGTATTTTTATTGAATTGGATTTCTGGTATTCATTTCATTAATGCGCAGTCATAGTTGGTTTTATTTAAATTCATGTCGTGGATTGAATTAGTTACCAGTTAAAGAATCATTTCTGGTTAATTACATAATAGAGCGTGATTGATTAATTGCTTTCATTTTATCCAATAGTTTAAGTCCAACTGAAAGAGCTCAGTTAATACTACGGTGCTCTCGATTGATTGTCATTTGAATTTGGTTGATTAAGATTGATTTACAATGTTGTTTGAGATAGAGTCATGATGCTTAGATGAATTATTTCCTTTAAAGTTACAAGTTTGAGATTTATGATTGCATCTGTTTACTCTTGTATTGAATTTAATAACTTATTTCAAAGCATTACTCTTTGGATTTATAGCTTGCACATATTGTGTACACTCTTGGAATAAAAAGACTTACCTGGGTTGATAATTAATGTGAGGCAATTAGGAGTTTTAAAAGACACCTTTTAGCACCCAACAATGGGCACCCTCCTTGGGAGAATATAAATATATTTAGCTGATAACAATAATAATAATAATATAAACAATTTTGTTTTGATATATAAAATTTCAAACTTAAATTTATAATAAATCATATTAATTTCAAATTTTAGTACTTATTTAATACGCATGTGTAGCTTTAAAATATCATAAAATAATTATTATAATAAATATATTTTATTATATGATTATATTTACTTTATATTTCTCCTAGATCCAGGTCTTAATGTAGTAGCATCGACCGTTGGACCTTGTTAAAGACCACATGACAAGTCTCAAGAAAAAAATTAACGTGATGTCCAAGTGGAGATCATGCAATACAGATCCAATGGAGGTCAGTTGACATTATTCTAGCTCATCTATAACATTCCCTCTAGCTTAAGCTATGCATCCAACTCTAGATCTGAATTATTTTCCTGTACATACATTCTCTCCTCAATCTCCTCCTATAGGTTGTAAGTTCAGATGAAAGCAACAAGGTTCTCATGCACAAAATCACCAAACACCTTTCCACCAGGAGACATTGCCCCAAGCAAGCAGATATAGTTCGTGAATGAGTTAGAGCTATATGTGAAGGCAGAGGGTGTGATTTACCACCCATTCCTCCTTGTCATGGCCAAGAAGAGGGGCTCTTTGATCATGATATAATGCCCCACATTTGTTGTTTGATTACAACAATGGAGGGAAAGGAGCATCCCCATTTAGGAAATGGGCATTGGGCTATATGAAACTTGCTCACATGCCACCTTTCAACCATGAAAGAAGCCAGGGTTGGAGCCATTAGCAGAATGGAAAAATTTAGTACCAATCTCAATAATGTTGAGCTCTCACTGCATAATATTTCTAGGACTATTGGCATTGGCTCCCCTCCCACTCCTCTTACTCCCATGTCTACCAACTCAAAGGAGAACTATGTTGTAATTGATTCTTCTATTCAATGGGCCATCCCTCCTATCCTTATCCCTCCAGTGATGCAAAAAAAGGATAAATGCCCTGTAGAAGGTGGTGGATCTCCATCTAGCAAGAAGCTTGAGCCAAATTTTGATGGCCAGCCTAAGTTCCCTGCGAGAAAATCCCAAGCAACTAAAGGAGAATCCTCTCAATGTGATGTAAGCTCATATGGTTGTGTAATTGAATGGGAGCATCCTCCATAACTATTTGAAAACAATGATCCTTTTGCCTACATGTACATGTTAGAGTAGGAGAAAAAATCAAAATCCAAGGAACGCCAACCTAAAGACGCTCCAGCACAAGGAAATCAACATGACTTGGTCCCTCATTAGGTTGTTCACACTTTTTTCTTTTCTTTGTTTGCATAGTTACCTTAGTTTTTCCAATCCATCTAGACACCACCATTTTCGTACTGAATATTCTCTAAACTGACTTAAATTTTCTTTTGTTTCCTCCAAGGGATCATTTGGCTTCCCTGTTAAGGGTAGATAGTTCCTCACCAATGCTTTTTAGACCAAAATTAGATTTTTGCAAATGTCTCTTTGTCTTAACATAAGCTTCTATTGTTTACATCTTCTTTTACTCTATGTAAAGCATTTTTGGTAATATAAAGTTTTATGCTTGCATACAAAAAAAATATTTACTTTATATTTTAGTATATAAATTCCTTTTATTAATTTCTTTTCTAGGTTATGTGTGTCTTGAGATAACTAGTACGTCTAAGCTATGGCTTGAGTAGTTGTGACATGGGGTCATTAAGGCTGTCAAAATCACCTAGGGATTGCACTTAGCCTGGGTCACACCAACCCATAGCATGGCTAGATTTTTTACCATGGAGTTTTGAATCGATGACCTTGACACCATGGAGTGCCTTAATACAACACCATGTCACTGTATCCTTTACCCGCAGTGTGAAATTTTACTAATTAATTTTATTTGTATTTATTATTTGATTTTTTTGTGAATTAGTAATATCCTTCTATTAATATATCATAAATATTTATAGGACATAATGATCTTCCTTGGGGCATACTACCAAGACTGGAAACTAGTATGACCTCCAGGTTCTATAAGAAGAGTCCAAAATGCATTATACCAATTCAAAATGCTAGACAAATAGTCAAAATGATTTTTCCCTACACTTAGGCTATAAAACCATAAAATAGGTAACAAGCTACGATGCCATTATGAATTAAAAAACATGACTGAAATAAAACAAAGAGATAAATTCATCCAAATGCATCGAAATAGCCAGACGAGTCGGAGACCTTTATGTGTACCATATTACTAGTCAGACCAGTTGAGATCCACGATTTCTTTCCATCGAGATGCAACTCTAATTGGGTGATATAAGCTCTAATGTTGAGCACATGAGGGTGTAAGTGTTGGATGTACTTTTGAATCTACCTCAGGATGTTAGCCAAATTCTCACGAGAAACTAATTTACCCCGCATCACTTTCCCTATGGTGGTCTTGGCATCCCATTAAAGTTGAATAGCCTATATGTATTGGTTTCTTTGGCCCCTAGTGTTTCCAATCATAAGCACCCAATCTGTCAAAACCTTTTTTACTTCATAATCAGATAAAGATCATCCCTCTACAATGATCTCAGACTCCGCTCTACAAATGTCTTCCTAAATTGGTTCCAAGGTGCAAGATTGAAAGGCCCGAGTAGCTTACCAAGCTTGTTCATAGACCTATGAGTTGCCTAAAACTTCTCAAACATGAGGATCAGGTCCCCTGCTACTACTACATCTTCATTGGGACTTCATCCTTTGTCATAAGGGGAGGAGGGGGTCTAAAAATGGCCCTTTTGTGGGGGCCTAAGGACAAACACCCATAAATCAGACAACCATACCAAAGGTGACCACACTAGAGAGTGGGTTAGAAAACCAATCTATAGAGAATGCTTGCGGACAACCTGCAAGAAATGAAATAACCTAAAAGATGACTCTCCCTCCTGACCTGTTAGAGCTAAACAAGTGAAACAAATTTATCCAAAAGAATTCCCCTCTAATTAGATATAGTATCTAGCCAAATAAAGTTACAGGAGCTCATTAAGTAAAACCATACAACATAATCCTGCACAAAAGGACATAATACCCCCCACAAATGATGACACAGGACTTTGAGAGATAAATTTTTCTAAACTGAAACTAGAACGAGGACTCAATCTTACCAAGGATATCCTAGCAAGTCAAGATAGATATGGGTACTTTGTCCACAGAGCTGGAGAATTAAATAATCCTAAAACCCCATGCAACTAAACTATTGATACCCTTACAATAGTTGAATGACCTTCACCCCCACATACAACATGAATGTCACTGCCTTCTCTCCTCTAAAAGATAGAGCCGCTTCTATTGAGGGGATTTTGTTGCCCTTCAACTCAAACTCATGGATAATGGAACACCAATTCAATGATAAGGTTGGGTTAGGAAGAGTTGGACCTTTCACTCTTGTTGATCCAAATTTATAAAGGGAATGAAATGATGTATAGATTTGTAACCAAAATATAGATATGCAATGAAACTTGACTTCTATTAGTAAATGGGAAGTGATGAAACTGTATAAATGCATAGTGAAAACTAACTAGCTTGAATGATGGTAGAAAATCTCTAGGCAGACATGTGACCACTATGTGCCTTCATTAGATAGCCTTACAATGAGGCTCGATGGCCATTTTATCATAAAGAAGTAATGAGAAAATTGTAAACATCCAAAAACTTAACCATAGGAGATGAAATACTAAAAGGCTTATGGGTTTGTTGAGGTTGTGATCAACACCCTCCAAAATTTTTCTTATACATGAATTTTGGAGCCTACTGAGGATCCTATGAGCTATCATCCCATGGTCACTTCATGGTTGGTCGATGTTTCTTTGTTGAGTCTTCTTCTTATAATATTTTGAGTGTGAAACTCACTTGCCTACACATGCTCATTCCTTGATGAATTCATAAGTACGCTTCTTGTATGCAAACTTGAACATGCACAACACTGTCCATCAAGACAGTCTTTGGTCGATGTTCAACTCATGTCGACAGTTAATACGCACATTCATTGATAGTCTACCTCAGTTTGATTGCTATTATACTTTAAATTCAGTGAGTTTTCCCAATTGTCACGTTTGCGCACCTTTGCCTTCACAATCGTTACGTGAACTATTTTGCTAACGAATTTTCATGCTCTGATTTGTCTCTCTTAGGTTAGTACAATCATTATGTGAACTATTTTTCTACCGAATCTTTTCATGCTCTCATGTGCTTTCAATATGTTATGGGTAGCGAAAGGAAAACGTTAAGCTAGTTAATATGAGCTTGATGTTTTGTAAATGAAGTATGGTTACATAAATAATGAATAATTATTGAAATCCGTTTTATGAGAAGCTAGTTTGATTTTGGTAAGAATTAAAATCTCAAGTTTAAACCAACATGTTTGGAGCTCGAAACGGTATGAGATTTAATATGAAATAGATTATTATATAATTTTCTAATATTTTTAAGGTTGAAAAATAAAATAGTCCATTTAAAAAAAAGTATTTCAAATTTAATAATAAATTTCATTATATGAGCCAATTTTTTTTTTTTATGTTTAAAGTCCCAAAAATACACATTTTAAAGCCTAACAAAATTATTACCCACATAAAAATTTATGTAAGAGTTATTACACTGAATTTTTTCAATAATTTAAAACTTCAATTAAAATCTATATGAAAAATCTAAGTCCTCCATTAATTACGCTGAGCACAATCCATATCAACTGTATGCTATGTCATGTCCCACATCTGATCTATATGCTTGGTTTAGTTTAGGATGTTTTAAGGATGTTCTAAATTGTCACACAAAGTTTAGTTTAGGATGTTTTAAGGATGTTCTAAATTGTCACAAAACCGAATCACTAGTTGAGTGACCAACAAAAAATTAAAAAAACCCTCTCATACACAATTTATCCAAATATGTTAAAAATTGAGATGCAAGGGAAGAAAATAATCTTATATTAGTTTATTATAGCAAAACGTGGGATATTAATTAATCTTATATTAGCTTATTATAACCAAACGTGGGATATTAATTGAGATTTGTTTTATTATTATTATCTTCCCTTGTGGCTTTTGTATGTTTTTTCTGGCATATTAGCAATTGTGAAGTGGTTTTCTAGAGCAAAATATCATTTTTAAATATAGCAAATGATTATTTTTAACTGTAAATTTGAGAATAAAAGAGTGAAACATAATGTTTATTTTTTATATTGTAATCTCTCAATAAATTTTTAATGGTGCATAATATCATAATTATTAAGAAATAATACAAATTGAATCATCAATTTTAAATAAATAAACAGACAAACACTTGGAATAACTTGTTAATAATTCTTAAAATAACAAGTTTGAGTCATTAATCTATTTTTTTTATATTACAAAAAAATGCAATCTCTTTATATATTATACCGTATATATTAATATATTAAATTTTTATTTTATAATTATTTCATTAAATTTTTATTGATTTTTCTGAAATAAATAATTTATAGTTAATTAATTTGTTTTTAAAAAAGAAACTAAAATTACAGGTAGGATGATTTTTTATTTGGATTTGGAGTATGTTCTAAAAGTGCATCTTTCTAGGACTTAAGGAAATAGGTTTTTTGGGGACTTAAGGAAACAGGGTTCTAGGAAATAGGTTTTTCTCGGACTTAAAGAAACAGGTTAAGAGCCCAAGACTAGAGGCAAAGACGGCAGTTGCTAAATCTGAGACTATTGCATATTAAATGCCCCTGACATGGGGCTTTATAACCCCACATAACACGCCGCCGGGTGATGAGAGAGAAAAAAACACGCGCGGCATGTTATATGGGGTTATAAAGCCCCCATATCAGGGGGCATTTAATATGCAATAGTCTCTGAAATAGGAACCACGAGCAAGGACCAGCAACCGGTTATTCCAAGGGGATGGTTTTCCTTGAATAACAGTGATGAGTCAGCGTACATTAGTTGTTAGCAGTGAGAGATGATTGTCCTCACCCTTAATTTCACAACTGAATTATGATAGATTTTCCTACCTTTACAATGATGATTTTCCACTAAACTCTGAAAAACAAAACAACAATGTAATGAAATTCACTGCCGGAAGTTTTTGCTGTGTGTGTAAAATGGTGATTTTCCACTGGACTCTGAAAAATAGAACTACATATATTGAAATTCACTACTAGTTTGACCAATGATGATTTTCCACTAACCTCCTTCGAAACAAAACATGTATTGAAACACATCGATAATATAGCAACATTATCCGTTCTTTCCAAACTTTGAATCAGGAACCTGGGAACCGCACACCTATTGTTATTCCATCTAGTCCTAATCAGGCCCTATTCCTAGCCCTATTGTAGGATCGGATTAATAAGGCACCTCCGATACAGAAGTGAATCATGACCAACTACGGTCTGGAATATACGATTATACAAAACAGCTGGAGGAGGAGCAAATCCCCGATTCGTTGGAAACACAACATTAACTGCCCTTTCTTCTTCTTCTGGGTTTTGTTTTCCAGCTTCTTCAGTAAAGAGCAACTGGTCAAGATCTCCTCCTTCCAATGGTGACACCAGGATTGGAGACAACATAGGAACTGGGCTCCTTCAAGATACCTCATTGATTCAGAGACAACCTTTTCAACTGCATTTTAGCCGGCGCCCGCTTCTGCAATCGGCTAAGAGGTCGCCCCTGGGTATGAGAGACCAAGGGTCGATTTAAACCTCTCCTGTTCATATCGAACGACAGCACCACCACCACTTTGGCTTGCAGCCATTTCTCCTGGCTTCCGAACAACAACACCACACATTTGCCTGGCTCAAGGCGCCTGTTCGAATCCCCGGCTTACCAATCAAGAAAAACCCTTTTCTGGAACTGCTCAACAAATTGCAGATGGCATTAAAGAAATAGGAGTTTGTGTAGACAGATGGGGAATTGGGATTCGCGAACGGATTGCAAAATATATTTGGTATCACAATAAAACTGGCGAAGACTGGCCAAGGAAGGGATTTACGTGGAAGAAAATTTGATCTGCCACTCGTCATAAGACGGCGGTATGGGTTCGGGTTTGTATATCTGATGAGCACAAATGGTCGAATTTATTACATAACTGTATTATTGAAAAGGAGCAGTCTACCCAGGCGGAGCAATTGCCCGGTTTCCGTACCCGATCGGAAAAATCTCCGGCTCTGACCGCCAGCAATTCCTCCGCCCTCCGCGGCCTCTGCCCAGCTCCGCACCCTCCGCACGACTGACAGGTTTCTGACAGACATTCCGATTTACATGCGTCTTGCAGCCGGCAAGTTAATTCACCATGGAATTTGAATTCGGAAATAACCCGCGGGCTGCTCCCGCCTCCGCCTCGGTAGACTACTCCCTGCCATTCAACTTCACACAGAAGCCAATCCCATGAATCCAGTGAACACTCCTGCCATGGTCAACCACGCAGACTCTTCAACCACACAGACTCTTTTACTTACGTCTCTCTTGCAGGCTTGCATTCGGAAAAAAGATTTGGCAGAGAACAAATTACTCCATGCACAAATCACTCGGAGAGGATTTACAGTTGCCACACATTTACACAACACTCTCCTCAACGTCTATGTCAGATGTGGGAGCCTGGCGGACGCTCGCAGAGTTTTTGATCAAATACCCGAACGTGATGTATGTTCGTGGACTGTGATGATCGCGGGTTATGCCAGGCAGAGGGTAGCCCACGAGGCTTTAAGGTTGTTCTTCCTCATGCGGCGAGAAGGCGTCCAACCCAATAAGTTCACATTCGCCAGCGTACTCCCTGCTTGCGCCGATTCTGCAGACATCAGAGAAGGACTGGACATTCATGAAGATATCAGAAGAAGCGGATTGCAGAGTGATGTATTTGTGGCGAATTCCCTGATAGATATGTGTGCAAAATGTGGCAGCATAGAGGATACACGCTATCTGTTTGACAAAATGTGTGAACGAGACGTCGTATCTTGGACAGCGTTGATTGCAGTGTATGCGCAGAATGGGCAGGCAGAGGAGGCCATGGAGCTTTTCAAGAAAATGTGGCTTGTGGGTATGAAGCCAAACTCCAAAACATATGCCAGTGTTCTGCCGGGATGTGCCGATCTGGAACAGGATATGGAAATCCATGGGGAAATAATCAGAAGTGATTTCCAGTCTCATGTCTTTGGTGAAAGTGCCCTTGTAGATATGTTTGCAAGATGTGGGAGTGTAGAAGATGCACGCCATTTGTTTGCCAAAATGCGTAAACGGGATACCGTGTCGGGGGCAGTGATGATTGCAGGTGTTACGCGGAACGGCTGGGATGAGGGGGCCCTGACGCTTTTCCGAGAAATGCAATTGGCAGGTGTGAAGCCAAACTCGAAGACATTCCAATGTATTATCCTGGCATGTGCCAATTTGGGAGCTCTGGAACAGGGTATGGAGGTACATGAAGAAATAAATAGAAGGGGATTCCACTCTGAGGTATATGTGGGCAATTCCCTACTAGACATGTATACAAAATGTGGGAAAATGGACAAGGCACGTGAAGTATTTGACCAAATGAATCTCCGAGACATCATATCCTGGATGGTGATGATTGCAGGGTATTCCCAGAATGGGCGTGCCGAGGAATCCCTGAAGCTTTTCCAGCAAATGCAATGGGCTGATGTGAAGGCGATAGCAGATACATTTGCTGGTGTTCTCTCAGCGTGTGCAAAGTTGGCAGCATTGGATCATGGTATGGAGGTCCACAAGGAAAGAATTAGTAGTGGATTGCAGTCTGATATCTTTGTGGAGAGTGCCCTGATAGACATGTATATAAGTTGCAGGAGTATAGAGGAGGGATGCAGATTATTTGATAAAATGCCATTACGAGATGAGGTATCTTGGGCAGTGATGATTGCAGGTTATGCACAGAATGGTTCGGGAGAAAAATCCCTGAAGCTTTTCAAAGATATGCAACTGGCGGGTGTGAAGCCGACTACAAAAATCTTTGCCAGTGTTCTTTCTGCATGAGGCAACTGGGCAGCTTTGAAGCAAGGTGTAGAAATCCATGAACAAATAATTAGAAATGGCTTTCAGCTGGATGTCATTGTGGTCACTGCCCTATTAGACATGTATGCAAAATGTGGTAGCTTAGACAATGCACGCCACCTGTTTGACATGATGCGACATCAAGATGTTGTCTGTTGGACGGTCATGATTGCAGGATATGCCATGCATGGCTATGGAAGTGAGGCCATCACACCCTTTGAAAAAATGAAAGCCTGTGATGTAAAACCAAACCATATCACAATGGTTTTTGTTTTGTCTGCCTGCTGTCATGCAGGCCTAGTCTATGAGGACCTTCAATACTTCAATTGCATGAGGGATTAATATCACATCATACCTGCGATGGAGCACTACTGCTGCATGGTTGACCTGATTAGCCGTGCTGGGCAGCTAGATGAAGCAGAAGGCTTTATCAATAAAATGCCAATCAAACCCGATGCATCTGTTTGGATGTGTTTGCTTGGAGCTTGCAGAATACATAACAATATAGAGTTAGGAGAATCCGTGGCAAAACACCTTTTTGAGTTGGATGTGAGAGATGCTGCACCTTATGTGCTTCTCTCAAACATATATGCTATGGCTGGTAGATGACGTGACATTAAGGTTAGAAAAATAATGAAAGTCAGAGGAGTTAAAAAAACTCCTGGATGCAGTTGGATTGAGGTCAAGAAACAGGTGCATGCCTTCCTTCTGGGTGAGAGGTGACATACATGACCAAAGAGGTTATAGAGATTGTTTTCAGAGATGAAGTGAACAGGATATGTTGTGATCTAGTTTTCAAGGCTGTATGCAAAAATGAGGATCAGAGTTTAATTTATATAGCAAACGACTTCCATTACTTCCCTCAATCAAAAGCCCAAGTGGTCTGCAAAACTAGAGATATGAATTCCCTCTACCCAGCTTGCATTGTTCAAAACGTAAAGATAAGCTTCATTCTTAAGACAAGGAGCAAGCATTTTCACTCAACATGTTTTAATCAAACCAATGAAATTGTTATCATAACTGTCAAATAATTCAACTCCAGTCAACAGCCTTCTCATTCACTCTGCAAGACGTCGAGTCATGGATACCTTGTCAAATTGCTACCAGGCTCAGATACCATTCTTTTATTTAATTCGCCTCAGACTTATCACTGAGATGACATGCCCTAACTGTATCATGCAACTTCTGAGGTGGCCGACTTATGAGGGACAAAATGTCTATTCCTTGCCGTGGCAAAGGAATAAATATAGATCCAAAAATATCTAATCACATGGTGCTTGCTACGGGTGTGCCTTGAATCTCCTCTAGGGTAACTACAGCAAGAAATTCATCAATCCTGCAATCAACATATGTTAAACCTTGGAGAAGTTTCCTAGCACTCGTTTTCTCCCCTTGGTCTTTAAAAGATTATCCATGGTAATCATGGAAGTGGCAAAGTTACATGAATACATTTACAGGTCCAGCATGCAAGCTGGGGAGTTTCAGATCCAGCTCAATGATACATTTAGCATT
The DNA here is from genome assembly GCA_000404065.3 of Pinus taeda. NCBI lineage: Eukaryota > Viridiplantae > Streptophyta > Pinopsida > Pinales > Pinaceae > Pinus > Pinus taeda. Next base: position 26,156 of record APFE030384170.1, read on the forward strand.
ACGAGCTAAACCAAATACATTGTTGATTATACTAGAATAAATTGTTTATTCTGAACAGTTTGGAGAGCCCTCGAAAGTTAGTGTCTTCGATGAGATTAGAATGACAAGAAGAGTGACCTTGATATTACATCTCGGCAATAGTCCTGTTTTGCTAACATGCTGTTTGGTGGACTTAGAAGTCTCCCTATTTGGATGAGTGAGGAATGAAATGTAACTTTCAAAGAAATTTTCATTTCAGCAATAACCAGATTCAATGATGGCTTGTATGGTTGAATATAATTGACAAATCTTGAAATATCATCAATGATGTTTATCGTCCTGCTAATACTGTTGTCCATGTCTGACTCCCAAGTTCTCCAAGTCATGGTTGTGAGTGTTTGTATTTTTTCATGTTCTCTATTTTCCACATTTTACATATTTCGTACATAAAATAATAACTTAATAAATCCAACAATATAAGCAAAAATAACCCTAGT
>APFE030384172.1:0-17443 GCA_000404065.3 Pinus taeda
TTTTTTTTTTTTTTTTTGGTGCAGGTATTTCCTTTATTTTGCAACTATGAACCCATCGTAGGCACACACTTGCCTCTTTATTTATTTATTTTTCTTCTCAAACTCTAACCACAAATTTCTTGTTAGGTGTAGGCACTTCCTTATAGTCCAAGATACTCAAATATAATACTCAGTCGTAGATTTTACATGAGAGCACAACATTCTACTAAAAAATGGATGTATTGAAACTTTGTGATGACAAAGTATGCATACGACAATCATGAGAGGCAATCCTAGCTTAATCATTTCCAATTTCACATCTTTGTGTTGTAAAAGATGAAAACTTAATACTTTAAAAGAATGACACTATAGCAGGCTAAGACCAATGAAAACCTAACTCTCTTGATGATGGGTTTATGCAAAATACGATCATAACAAAGTGAAAACAAATCTTAACCACCCGTTTCATTTCTTGGAGGAGCTCCCAGTAATTTTATGCACATTCTACATCATGCTCCCCCTCAGGCCGAGCTAGCCTCATTTTTTAGTGGGTGTGTCTTGCTACTCATTTCTTCTCCAAAGCTTATGAGGCCGACCCTTGGTGTGAAAATTCTTATCTAATTGCTTGATTAATTGGCTTTGCATGACATTGTTCCTTTGATTAGATTGCATGAAACACATGGGAAGCTTACAATCCCTAGCCTTATGGCCCATGTTATCACAAACATAACATCTAATGTTCCCAAGAAATGGCAGAAAGTGTTTAAATAATTTGCTAATCTGATTTCTACTCCTTGCTCCATAGGTCCTACAATTAAAACCTTTATGACTGAAATCATTACATACGAAATAATACCCATAGAAGAATTTTTTGTAATTGAAAACTGATGGGACTGATCTTCCTTAACTGATTGCTTGATATTTCTCCTTGTTTGGCTGCTTGTTTCACTTGAAATGATTTATCTTCTTGTTTATGAAATTGACTAAAATATGACCAAATTTTTGACAGCTAAAACACTTGACATTCCTTGGCACATTCTTTGGCTCTTGAAGATGATGATGTCTTCCTTCATTGCTGCTCGCATTAGGGGAATTTTGAGGTCTATAATGGGTCTCCTAAGAAAAATGTACAACCAAAATAGACTTTATAAGGACTAATAGGATTCAAGATGATGATGTCAACCATGGGGGATTATTCACCATTTTTGGAGTAAAAAAGTAAAAAGATTAAAAAATAATAAAATAATAAAACTACTTTTTCAACTTGTATTTTTAGCTGATCTCCCTAAGGTTTTACTCAAATTTCGAGTTGGAGTACTTGTTGAATTCAAAATTTAATTCCCCATCCAAGGAGTATCCATGTTGCATGCTTTCAATGGAGCATGCTATACGAAAATTGAGAAATACATGAAAACATGTTATTGCAATCACATTTTTCATGTATTTCTCATTTTTCATGTAGCAAGGTCCATCAAAAGTATGAAACATGGGTACTCCTTGGATGAGGAATCAAATTTTGCATCCAAGAGTGTTGCCCCTTGAAATTTGAGTAAATCCATAGGGAGATAAGTTGAAAATACGAGTTGAAAAAATAGTTTTTTTCCCCTCTAAAATTGGATGATGTAATCTAATATTATGTTATTATTTCCACCATTATTTTATAATTTCCTTAGGAGCAGGCCTGAAAATTGACATTCTACAAGACGTATTTTAAGTTTCAACACATATTTTACGATTGGTGAAAATTTTTGGACGTCAAATCTGATGTCTAAAATATATTGGGGTCACGTCAACGTTTAATTAAAAATCCAAACCATAAAAATCTATTGTACTGAAATTTACTAATCCCCAAAATTATTTATTATAACTAAGGTTGAGTTTACAAAAATCTAATCATGGGTGATCCAATTGGATTGCTTTGTACCTATGGAGTCCAGAATACAGGGCTTGACCGGGCTATGGCTAGAGTGCTATGAACTTTCAAGATATGGTTGTTGAGAATTAATGGAACATTGTGGGCATTGGGCAATGGGGACTATAGGGCTATGGCACATCACACAGTTGGCTAGCATGCTATATTCTTTCAAGCTCTGGTTGTTGATGACATAATTCAATGACCTATTTACTAGCATTGGATTTCACTCTCTTGCGAAATAACTTTAGAATTTACCAGGGTCCAGTTAGCACTTTCGCCTTTAGAATTTACCAGGGTCCAATTACCACTTTCGCCTTTGGCATCTAACCATATGTGGTTTGATGAATTATGTGTTTTATGGTCTTACATTTTCTTTTGTCATTGCGCTTTCTTGCTAATTGGGAAAAGCAATAACATCCCTGCAATCTTTTAATTTACCCTACTGCACTATTGAATTTGTTTTTACCCTACTGCAGTGTTGAATTTGTTAGCCTCTGAATATGGCATGCTTAAAAACTGTTAGATTAGTGGTATCAATCTATGAGGTATGTACTCTTTATTTACTTATGCTGTTAGTTTATTGTAAAACCTGAAAATACTTACAAGTTATGTAAAATTTGATATGGTATACAACCCTGGGGAAATTTTGACGTAAATTAAGGTGTGGTTGCTTTTGATTTTGTTTTTATCCTACTGCAGTGTTGAATTTGTTAGCCTTTGAATATGGCATGCTTTCTTGTTCAAAACTGCTACACTGGTGGTATCAGCTTATAAGGTATGTACTCTTTATTTACTTATGTCATTAGTTTATTGTAAAACTTGAAAAATACTTACAAGTTATTTAAAATTTGATATGGTATACAACCCCTGAGGAAATTTTGAAGTAAATTAAGGCATGGTTGCTTTTGAATTCCATTTTACCCGAAGTAAATTAAGGCATGGTTGCATTTGAATTTGTTTTTACCCTACTGCAGTGTTGAATTTGTTAGCCTTTGAATATGTCATGCTTTTTCGTTCAAAACTGCTAGACTGGTGGTATCAACCTCTGAAGTATGTACTCTTTATTTATTGTAAAACCTGAAAAATACTTACAAGTTATGTCAAATTTGATATGGTATATAGTCCTTGAGGAAATTTTGAAGTAAATCAAGGCGTGGTTGCTTTATTTGCTTATGTAGTTAGTTATTGTAAAACCTGAAAAATTACAAGTTATATGTAAATTTTGATATGGTATACAACCCTTCACGAAATTTTGAAATAAATTAAGGCATGATTTCTTCCAACCAGCTTGGGGAGCAGCTCAAACTTAGGTTGGTAGCCCGATAAACCCTCAAATTCAAGAAAACAAAATGTGTATTTTATTTTTTGTATTCTAATCTATTATGTGTTTTATGGTTTTATGTTATTTGGTAATTTTCGAAAGTTGAGGATTTTGAATTTTCAAAATTGCAGTGGATGAGAGGTTTAATGTTATTTGGTAGTTTTCTGGAATGGGAAATTGAAACTTTTGAATTTTCAAAATTGGAATAGATAAAAGGTTTTTAAGGTATTAGATTTATTTATGAATCAAAATTTCAAAAACATTTTCTTTGATTTCTCTCCAATTTTTTGCATGATGTTCTCGCAATTGTTTTAAGAAGATTTTAAAGTTGGCAACCTTGTTAAATAAGGAACTTCATAACTAAGGAGCCTGCCCAAGACTTAGTAATATATCCAATACTCATCCAAATAAAGTTTAAGTAATTAACTAAATGTAGCGTGCTTAGAATTTTCGGTATCTAAAGTTTAAGTAAAATGTAGCGTAAAATTTTGGGTATCTAAAGTTTGTTCTTGTTGTATTGGTAGTTTTCTAAAATCTGAAGTTGAGGATTTTGAATTTTCAAAATTGGAGTGGATAAGAAGTTTAATGCTATTGGGTATTTTTTTTGGAATTGGAAATTGAAGATTTGGAATAGATAAGAGGTTTTTAAAGGATTAAATTTATTTATGAATCAACATTTTCGTGGATTTCTCCCCAATTTTGTGCATGATGTTCTGAAAATTGTTTTACGAAAATTTTAAGGTTGGAAACCTTGTTAAATAAGGAACTTCATAATGAAGGACCCTATCCACAACCTAGTAATCTATCCAACACTCATCCAAATAAATAAGTAATTAACTGAAGTGGCCTAGTAATATATCCGACACTCATCCAAATAAATTTTAAGTAATTAACTGAAGCATAGAATTTTCAGTGTCTAAAATTTGTATAACTGTCTTTAATTCTATTTGGTAGTTTTCTAGAAACCAAAGTTGAGGATTTTAAATTTTCAAAATTGGAGTGGATAAAATATTTAATGCTATTTGGTAGTTTCTTGGAATCCAAAATTGAGGATTTTGAATTTTGAAAATTGGAGTAGATAAGAGGTTTTTAATCAATTTAAACAATTTAACTAATTTAACTAAAATATAACCAATTTAATTCTATTTCAAATATCACTAGACATTAAATCTATTTATGTATTTAAAAATATATTTAAAAAATCACTACAAACCATCATGTTTGGCAATTTCTGTATACTTTGAAATTAGATGCTATTGACAGGTCACAAATTTCATGGTGATAATTTTAAGAAATCATGGTTTGGCTTTTGGAATTTTTTTTTTCAAATGCATACAGGAGTTCCTATAAAAAAAACCAAGAAATAATACAAATTTCTTAATTTAAAACTTCACTAAAAAATAAAACTTTATTTTTTTAAGAAATCAATGAATTTACTTGTTCGATTTTTTTTTTTTTCAAATGCACATAAGAATTCCTATTGAAAAAAAAACCAAAAAATAATACAGATTTCTTAACTCAAACTTCAAATTATGAATATTTTTTTGGAAATTAAAAATATAGAAATCATAAATCAAAAATTAAAATGAATTTTAAATCATTCATAAATTAATCATAATTGAAATTTACAGGGCTTGGCTTCAAAATTGAAGCCATTCATTATCATTCATCATCTTATAATGTGATCTGAAATTTCTATCTGAAAGCTTATCATTTCTGTATTTACGGGGACATGACTTCAAAATTGAAACCATTCATTATCATTCATCATCTTATAATGTAATCTGAAATTCCTATCCGAAAGCTTATCGTTTCTGTGATTTTAAAATTCTGAAAACATTCTGCAAGAATATTAATTTATTTATTAATTTATAAAAGTATATTAGTAAAATTTAAAACCGTGATCTTATAAGGGAGCTGAAAATTTTCTATCCTAAAGCTTATCGTTTCTGTGACTTTAAGATTTTGAAAATGTTCGCCATGAATACTAATTTTATTTATTAACTCATAAAATTGTATTAATAAAATTTAGAACTGCGAGCGTGTTATTTCATGTCCAGTTTTAAATAGTTTGAAATGAATATAAATTTTTATATATAATGTGATGGTAAAACTTTACATGATTGGTTTGCATGTAAAGGCCTGAAGGTGGTGAATTGGAGTTATATATTAGTAAATTTTATTTAAAAATTTCTTTTGTTATTTTTACAAAAATGTTTTTTCGGTAATGGTTATAAAAATGTTTATGCTTTTTTAGGTAATAAAAATATGCATATTAGAATATAACTACCATTTGTATGTTTAATGAACTTTAATTTTCATATATATATATTTTTATATAGGTGATCTACAAATGTCTCAAAAGAGAAAACTACAACCTACAATTGGGGATATGTATGGATGGACAAAAGGGAAAACTTCTAAGACTCAAAACAATTTAGAAACATGTGAAGAAACCCATAATGCTAAACATGTGAAGAAACCCATAATGCTGATGTGGAACAACAATTACATGAAATTTTTGGAAGTTCTTCTGATCGTGATCTAGATGAAGAAACAAATGAAGTTGAAGAAGAAGTTGCTAATAATTCAAAAATAAAAGTGCAAACAAAAAGACACTTTCGTATGGAATGGTTAGATAAGTTTCTTTGGTTGAATTATGTGAGGTTTGATGATAAAATAGTTATGAAGTGTAGTTATTGTGAGAAGTATAAGATGAATGGACCATGGGATTTAGGTAATGGTTGCACAACATTACAACATGATGCTCTTGTTACTCATGAAAAACCATTGGTGCATAAAGATGCGAAGGCAAGATGGATAAATTCTCTAGAGGGAAAGATAAAACCAATTCCAAATCATATTAGACAACTTGAAGATGCCAATAAGGAAATAGTGATTTCTACAATGAAAGTAGCATATTTCATTTGTCAAGAAGATTTATCTATTTCAAAGTATGAGAAACTTTGCAAATTTCTAATGGATGCAAAAACTCCATATATGCCAAAGTCTCAAGAGTACTCTTCATACACAAATTGTAAGTCTGCAAATGATTTTATATATTGCATATCAAAACATCTTGAACAGATTCAAATAAAAAATATGATGGACATCCCTTTCTTCTCATTAATGGTTGATGAAAGCACTGATCGAACCTTAGAGAAACACCTTGTTGTTTATGCAACATATTTAGACTCAAAGGGTCTTGGGCCACCTATCTCACAGTTTATGAAGCTCAATGATGTAGTGGATGTAAAAGGGAAAACAATATATGATAGTGTCAATCAATTTGTAAATGTTAGAGGCCTTCAATATAAAGATTTGATAGCTGTTTCTACAGATGGAGGTTCAACAATGATTGGACATGAAAATGGTCTTGTTTCATTTTTGAGAAAGAACAATCTAAACCTTATTACAGTTCATTGTGTGGCTCATCGTGAGTCTTTAGTGAGGGGAGATTGAAAAATTTCATATATAATATACGAATAGACCAGAATATGTTAAAAATAATGTTTCTGGGTTGACAAATGTATATACTTATAGACCAGAATATGTTAAAAATAATACAAAAGAATGAAAAATGTCAGTGATTACATAAAATATTACACAAGAATGAAATTTGTGCGTGATTTGAATTTTTTGAGCCTTTTTAGAAGAATGAAAAAGGTTTGTGATTAGAATTTTCTAAGCCTTTTTAGAAGAATGAAAAAGGTTAGTGATTATAATTTTCCCTTCCTTGTTTCGGATTTTATGAGGAAAATCGCTTCAATCTGGTTTGTACACGCATGAGAAGAATTTATGAATTGAATCATTTATGAAGTGAACTCTTGTCTTGATCTATGTAAAAAAACCCTAAATTAATATTCTAGCATCATTTGTGATAATCCAATTATCAACCCAAAGATAAATCTATGAGAGCGATTTGTAATTGTTCAATCTTCTTGCTCCTCTTGCTTTAATTGTGAAAATTTATAGTTGAATGGTTAACTAAAAGTCCACACTGTCCATATTTGTTTTCAAGTTTTTTGGTCCCTGAAGATTGTCCAGATTGAGGATCACCTGTTGATATTTCAACCATTTGTTTTTGTTAGATATGGATATATCTATGTGAAGTATGAAAGTTTGCAATTATAAGCACATCTTTGGTAATTTGGTTTAAAGAATGTTGTGTTAGCATGAATAAATGCTAGTAGCTCTTACTTTTAGTAGATTACCATCATTTCACTATATTTTCAACATCATACATTGTAAGATGATTAGTATTATACTCACATTGGAGATTTGGATGACCATGCTCACACTGCGAATGTTGTACACTGCTCACTAGCATCTATGTGAAAACTATTTTATTCTACTTTGAAGCTTTATGAGCAAACATAGAACTATTTCTTGATTATTACATAGAAGAGTTAAATGCGGGAAGATCCAATGCTACTAGTTTAGTTTATTAGTGTGAAAGGTGGTTTATTGGCGTAAAACGTAAAGTGAAGGGCATGTAAAATGTAAAAAAATCATGAAATTTTCATAGGGAATTTGAAATTCTAGGGCCTACGTACAATGATGCATGGTATCGTTAAATTTATTTATTTTGTTTGTTGACTTCTATAATGCTAGATTTGTTTGAGTATGGTAGTGAGGTGCACAATAATAAATGACTTATGTTAAAATCCGCATGATTGATTGAAAACTAATTGTTGTGTTGTACTTTTATTTTTGTTTAATTAAGTTAAAAAAATGAAAACCAAATATTTGTTTTCTACTTTTAGTGAGACATCTTATTTTTTGAATCTGGAAATTATAGTAAGACTAGTTTGAAAACTAACTAGTGTCAGTTGTATTTTTATTTACTTAAGTTAAAAAAATGAAAAACAAATATTTCTTTTTAATTTTAGTCAAATGGATCCTATTTTTTTGGATCTGGAAATTGTAGTAAAACTAGAATTCAAGTTTGTTAGTGAGGGGAGATTGAAAAATTTCATATATAATATACATATAGACCAGAATATGTTAAAAATAATATTTCCGGGTTGACAAACTTATATACTTATAGACTAGAATATGTTAAAAATAATGTTTCTGGGTTGACAAATGTTTGAAAATTTTGTCCTCTGTACATTGTTGCAAATGTGTTGTTAATGGTAAAACTACATAAAATATTACTGAAGAATGAAATGTGCGTGATTTGAATTTTCTAAGCCTTTTTAGAATAATGCAAAAGGTCTATGATTAGAATTTTCTGAGCCTTTTTAGAAGAATGAAAAAGGTTAGTGACTATAATTTTCACTTCCTTGTTTCAGATTTTATGAGGAAAATCGTTTCAATCTGGTTTGTACACGCATGAGAAAAAATTATGAATTGAACCATTTATGAATTGAACTCTAGTCTTGATCTATGTAAAAATAATCCTAAATTAATGTTCTATCATCATTTGGGATAATCCAATTGTGAACCTAAAGATAAATTTACGAGAACGATTTGTAATTGTTCAATCCTCTTGCTTTAATGGTGAAAATTTATAGTTGAATGGTTAACTAAAAGTTCACACTGTCCATATTTGCTTTCAAGTTTTCTGTTGCATGAAGATTGTGAAAATTTATAGTTGAATGGTTAACTAAAAGTCCACACTGTCCATATTTGCTTTCAATTTTTCGCATGAAGATTGTCCAAATTGAGGATCACCCGTTGATATTTCAGCCATTTGTTTTTGTTAGAGATGGATATATCTATGTGAAGTTTTAAAGTTTGCAATTATAACCACAACTTTGGTAATTTGGTTTAAAGAATGTTGTGTTAAGCATGAATAAATGTTAGTAGCTGTTACTTTTAATAAATTACCATAATTTCACTATATTTTCAACATCATATAGTGTAAGATGATTAGTATTATACTCACATTGGAGGCTTGGATGACCATGCTCACATTGCGGATTTTGTACACTGCTCACTAGCATCTATGTGAAAACTATATGATTCTACTTTGAAGCTTTATGAACAAACATAGAATTATTTCTTGATTATTACATATAAGAGTTAAATGCGGGAATATCCAATGCTACTAGTTTATTTTATTAGTATGAAAGGTGGTTTATTGGCGTAAACGTAAGGTGAAGGACATGTAAATGTAAAAACATCATGAAATTTTCATTTGACGGTCAGAGGGAATTTGAAATTCCGGGCTTGCTTAGGAGGCCCATTTTAGACCTCAAAACTCCCCTAATGAACTTTCTACTTTGGGGTTTCTAACTGTTGGCTCATTTTCTCTCTTCAAACTAGATTTATTTTCTTCTTCTAGTTTCTCACATTGGCCAATTTGATTTTTGAGATGGTTGCGAATCTCTTCTTCAATTCTCTTTGTTTTTTCCAACTCGGTAATTAATATGATGTTTTCTTCTTTGTAAACACACTCCTTCTCATCAAGTATTTGCAGTAAATTCTATTGGTTTTTATTTTTTGTTATGATCTTTCTAACCTAAGCTTCTAGGGTAGCTATCCTGCATGGTTCTCCATCTTCAGATTCTAAATTTCTTGCAAAAATGTTTCCTCCACTACTTTCCAAAAGGTCAAACTCAATAGATTTTTTATCATCTTCTAAATCATCAAACTTGAGAAAATCATCATCACTACAAGGAAATGTACTGCAAGATATAAGATGATCACAACATTTGCCTTCACTATTTTTTTAACAACAAGAAGAGGGGTTCTTCTGAATCTGAGATTTTCCTCACTTGTTTACTGCTCTTTCTTTCTTTTCTAAGACTAATTCCTTTTATTCTTTTCCATGGCCCATGATCTACTCTCAAGTAATCAAGTTCACCAGAGAACTCCGCTCTGATACCAAATTTTGGAATTGAGCTTACTAATGGGGGGGGGGGGGTGGAATCAGTAGTATGAGGTTTTTATTAAACTTTTAAATATTTTTATCGAAAAAATCAAGATTCAATAACCCATCAACTAACAAAAAAACCAAAAAATAATCAACATATAAAAACATCATGAACATCATTAAAACATGCACAAAAAGGCGCAAGTGTTGTGGTGGAAAACCCTCTCTAGGGCAAAAAACCACCCACTGCCATTGTTACTCAAATCTTCTATTATGTTGAACAAACTTTTACATAGAGGAGCTAGCACCCACTATCTAAAAGACTCGACTACTAAGACAATCTTCTAGTAATCATCAGTGATAAAGACTCTTCCCTGACGACTCTATGAACAACCATTCAATGGAATACACCATGACCAACGAGCCTCACCCAACAGTAATGGACTCTAGAGAAATATGCTTCTTGTACCGATCTATTTGTAAAAGGCACCCACATTATCTACACACTCTCTATTATGAGCCTCAATGCCCTCAACACCTCCATGCATACTATGTTTCATGCATTTTCAAACTAGGTTCTCAAACTTACTCAACATGAGCGACCCAACAACTACACTAATCTCAATCCAAAAATAATAAAATGATATGTGTAATCCACTAAACATAACTACAAATACACAATAGACTAGATAGAACACTGTAGCACACTCTCACTCTCACGCTAACAATTAATCCACACACTCACTCAAAATATTCACAAGACAATAAGTCAAAATATTGTCAACAATCTCCAATTAATACCTTGAGAAAATACCATGGTTATCCCAATACTAAGGGAACATGTACCATAGTAATCTATAGGTCAATAGCATGGGTCAATACCATGGTTATTCCAATACCACAGACCCCTATACCATGGTAATATTTAAGTCAATACTATGGGTAAACACCATAATTATGCCAATACCATGGAACCCTCTACCATGGTAATTGCCAAGCCAATACCACGAGCCAATGCATGGTTATCCAATACTACAGACCCCCATACCATGGTAATCTCCAAGCCAATAACATAGCTAGATACCATGGAAAAACCAATACCAGTAACACCAATAACAAGTGCTAACCTCGACCACACACAAACCAATACCAAGATAATATCAATGCCAAGAATACGTTTACTATGGTAATCTTTACTTCAACCACATGCATAATTGTCAAACAAGCATGCATAAACTCATACAGGCTCAAGCCAACTGCGACACATACCTAGGTTGACATCAATTCCAACCATCGAACACTGTAGCACAACACCTGCATCATCAATGCGCCTGAAACACTATAACAACCCCGATTTAAAATATACAAACAATTACATCAATTTATATGATTAATAATCAACACCCAATTATTCAACATTTAACATAGAATTTTAAAAAACATGAGTAGAGATGACTTACATGTATTGATGATATTCCTTACTTGTGCTTTTGGAGTTGAATACTCTTTTAATTCTACTAACCACAATAAATATTTTGGGGATGACTCTCCACCCAACCATAGGCTCAACTACACATAATCTTTCTATAGTTGGCCACCCTCGAGCCCTCAATCAATGTACTACTACTAGGGAATCCTTTGTCTCACAACACTTTTCTCCCACAAGAATGGATGAATCTCATCTTTCTCATCATCCATTAAATAGACCAAAAAATGGAAAGGGTTACGCATGCACACATTCCATGTGTCAACATGCAACTTTAATTTCTTTATTTTAAGTTTTACTTAATATAATATTCCTCTTAATTTAACCCTTTCTTACTTTATTCTTTTTTACTTTTTGTTAAATTTACTTATTTTTACTATTTTTATAGTCCACTTATATATATATATTTATTTAGAACTCCAGTTTATTATTTACTTATTTATTTATTTATTATTATTATAATTCTCTTCATTATTTATTACTATTATTATATTTCTTTATATTTTATTTAGTATACTATTATTATCTTTTTATTTTTTATTTTTTTACTATTTATTTACCCATTATTATAATATAATTTTATTGTTTATTACTTATTTACTATATTTTAATATTATATTATTTATTTATTGTTATTATTTTTATTATTATTAGGGGAAATTACATACTCCCCCTCTTTAAGGAACTTCGTCATGAAGTTAAGTTGAATAATTTAAAATTTTATTTATTTATTACTTCACGTTTGCCCTACACCCTTTGTTGAACTAGTATAATTAGCAGGCATTGAAAGTTTCCACAACACACGGGAAACCCCAAGGAAGCTATGTCTTTTTTCCTACTTTTGGAACTAGGTATAAGCCTCATCGGTCTGTACCATAGCTCAGGGTTTGCCCCAAGGCTCGTACCTAGATTAGACCTCATCTGCCTCAAGGCAGGAACCCGACTCAGTACTCCAAGCATCTTGAAAGGCTGGACCGCTCCCTCGACACTCACTAAAGTGCACAGCCCAAAGCATTGAAGTCTTTACACCCTAGTGGACTTCAACATCCCAATCCATTATTAGGCACCTGCCCTACAATATTAGGCACTTGGCCTCCTCAAGATGTTCCCATAGCCCCTCAAGAGCTAATCATCAAGAGCTATACAAGACAAAGGAACCACTGACATATGTAGTGTTGATTGAGTTTGTCCCTAACCCATATGGTGTTACATATTCTCCCTCGCAGGTATGGGATCATACGAGATCATTAAATAACCCACCCTCTCAACCGATTTGTGGATTTCCTATCAATCACCACATCTCAACATGCAACCAATACATTAGTTATAACCATAATATGATAGAAAATAATCCATATGCCAACTCTTTCATATCATCCTGATAACATAACATCACTGTTATCACAATATTATAAATAGTAAAGCACTGCATGCTCTTGCATGTTGTAAAATCTGCATGTGATTACCACATGCTTCACATCATAAAATACCCTCATAATTTATAACATCAACATATTTGCATCAATATATATCATGACATCACATAATAAATGAACCACATGTCAATATACATCATATCACAACATCATGATACCACTGCATATCATATCCATCATGAGAATTCAACATCATTATCAAAACAAATAAATAAATAAGCACCACATGTACATCATTAACCTCTCATCATAACTATATCTAGTTACCACATACCATCACATCATGAAACATCATTAATATGAGAATCATCTCAATACTAATCAAATATAGAACAATACCCTATAAGAATTCTTTTCATGAATTAATTTCATTTACTTATATAAACAATGAATACCAACTATGAATTAAGATTATTCAACATCCCTCTAGGATTTATGTTATCTCATCAGTACTATTAGTGTCATGTTTTCATCAAGGTACCAATTACTTTTCAATAATCATTTCTTGTTCTCTATATTAGAAACTTTACCATTTACACCGTAGATATACTCATCTAGGTACATTGTTAAATTTCAAATGAGAATCAACATCTTGAGCCTTAATCTCTCGTTAGATATTCTTCTTTCCGCAAGGAAATTTTAGTGAAATTCATTATTAAGATATTACCGTTTGTTCACTTTTAAATCATCAATATCAAGTTAAAATTCCATGACCACTATACATATTGTGCTTATCCAAATGATACACATACACGAGGTCATCCTTATTTAAGTATTATGTTATGCTTAGTCCACCCACATAAGGGCTTGTTGTCCTTCAATGATTCTTCCATCACTCGCATTGTCATTGTTTATCTTAAAAAGATTCGTTTATCTCATTAAGTTCCTGCTTTATCTCTTTTATTGTAGATTCACACATCTTCAAGTTGGACTAGGGATTCTTCCACCTTAATTTTCACTCATTAAATATTTAATTTATAATTTGAAATGCTTGGAACCACTTCCATTATTATCATCCATGAATGTTTTGGTATGCTCAATGTGTTTGGCAATAACTTATTTCAATACTAATGGCACACACAAGTAAGTTATTTTATATGAAGTAGCACTAGATCATCAATCCACTTGTGAGTAACATTTATTCAAGTACACCCTTTCTTAGTTGATTCTCACTTCTTCCAATTTATGTGTAATCATTTTCAAAGTCTCAATATAGAATTTCTAATAGTATTTATTCTCGGTGTTTTCTCATTAGTCTACATAGTGTCTTTCTTTTTCAAAGAGTTAATAGTAATTATCCTTGAGATACTTTCCTAATTTATCACTTACCTATTACAAGTGCTCAAAACTTCCTACCTTGAAATTTATAAATTATAGGTCATCATTTTGACTCTTACCAATCATGTTGATTAATCCACTCATCATATCTATAAGAGAATTTTCTTCTCGATTTAGTCTCGCCTTCACTTCCTCATATTGAATATTTATAGATATAATTTATTTTCCCCTAGTCTCAATTACCTAATATTCAATGTCTACTAGCTTCAACAATGGAAACTTCTTTACTTTGTTCAATTTTGGCTTTAATTTCTCACCTCCACTCATTATGTTTTTTTTTTTCTCTTCTCTATTATATGAACAAATTATGAAAATTGAGAACGTTGTTACTACTTCCCAACTAAGAATTTTGTTCCTATTCATTTTCATCCTATAGGAATTCATGGGCTAATTGCCTCCTTAACCCAACACCACCATATTTTTTTTTTGCAATTCCTTGAACTGAATTTTATCAATATCATGATCAGTTAACTTCATCCATGGATTGTAAATATTTTCTTCTTAGGAGGCATCATGCTCATTTATACTTCATAGGAATCCTTATCATGTTTTTATATGAAATAGTTTTGTAACTCCATGTCCATTTCCACCTGGTGACACAAAATCATTCTATAATGCTCTCAGACAGGCTCGTTCCTCTTGTTAATTACTTACACTCATTTGTGAAACTTCTACCCACTATTCTTTTTTATTGTTTATCTATTACTCTTTAGGCTATTCATCTCCTCATTCTACATTGGTCATAGTTCTGAAGGCTACCATTTGTTAGCTTCATTATAAAACTTACAAGTTCCTCCTTTGCCTTTATTCGATAGGGTAACTTTATCAAATCTACATTGTTGATATTCAGAATCAACTTAGAAACTTTACTTCATTTCTTAAAATCGTTATCTTTATACTTATTATTCCATCATCTCAATCTAATAATATATTTATTTTCCTCCCAACTTTGTTGAATAGCATTTTAAATTATTTTCCCTTCTAGTTTCAATTTCATTTGATGTGTATCTTTAGTGAATTGTACCATTATTCTCTAAATTTGACCTCTTATAATTTCTTCACGCCTTGCATTAATAGTTAATATCTTCATCTGGTTAAGCATATTATATGATTACATGGCCTTGCCTTAATGTCCATAGTTAAGATTTCATTATCATTCTTCCCATTTTAAATGCAACATCATGAAATCAAAGCCATCCAATTAATCTTTTAGTATGCATGAATAAGATCCATAGATATATTTTACTTTATCCTTTCATTATATCCTTATTAAATTATCCTAAAGGAATACAAGACTATATCTACTATATATATAATATATATATATATATATATAGTATATGATATATATTCTGTCTTTTCCTTTACAGAGAATCTACTTTAAAGAGAATTAAATGCATAAAGGAGGATTTATTAGCAATATATATATTTTTTTTTTCCATATACATGTATAACGAGGAGAATTAAATGCATAAAGGAGGATTTATTAGTCATTCTTTTCTTGGCTGGGAAAGGAATATTTGTAATTGATATTGATGATGTGTTTTTAGTCACTTTTTCCTTTGGTTTAATTCATAATATATGTATGATATTTGTGGTTTGGTTTGGTTTGGTTTTTTAAATTAAATTTTTTAATTTTCACAAAAATATCAGTAGATTGATATTTGTGATTTAATTTGGTTTGTTTTTTCTTTTAATTAATTTTTTTTAATTTTCAAAAAAATCAGAAAATAAGATTGGTAGATTGAGCCATAACTTTATTGAATATCATTAAGACCACATTAATGTATGAATCATGGTGGTCGCAATGAATCATGGTAGATGCTTTTGGTTGTTCGTTGAATCATGGTGGTCGCAATGATAAATGATTGTGACCATGGTGGTCGTTTAAAACCATTCTAATATAGTTATTTAGGCTCATCTTTTTAATCGTTATTATTTTTCATTGTAATGTCATGAGACATTTAAAAAATGCAGCGTTCATTCTTATAATTTGGTAGAGCATAATTTCCATTACATGGAAAGCATGATACAATCATATATATATTATAATTTTAAATTTAATATTTGAAAATATTTTATTTATTGTTTATTTTAAAAAATACATTGATTATAATTAATATTATAAAAATGATTTTTATATTTATTTAATTTTAGTATTAAATAAAAAAAATAATAAAATATTATGAAATCAAAAAATTATATATATGTATATATATATTCTTCTATAGAAAATGATATAATTATATTACTAAAATTGCGTTTTGCATATGCTATGAAGTATTTTTGTGAATATCATTTATTAGCACAAAGTTAACATAAAAAACATAACAATTATTGCACATATAATATGAAGAGGGCAGACATTTGAGTAACATTTTTTCTTAGCCGATAGTTTTTCTTTTCTGTTTTTGCACCTTGTGCCAAATATCTGAAGCTAGTTCAATAGGAACTGCTGCCATCACACGATCTTCATCCACAAGGGGAGATTCTTTTTTAGAATTTGAGCTGTCGAAAACATGGGCACTTTTAGTGCCCCCAAGCCCATTCGATATCTGCAATCCCATCGGGTTTTAGTCTTCTTGAATTTGTATGACCGTTCCAAACTGTGTTGGGGAGTCCTTTTCCAGTTGATGTCTAGGTTGAGCTTTAATCTCCTCATGAGGTTGGGTTTGGATATTCTCTTTTGTTTCTTCTCCTTCATCTTCAGAAAGAGGAAGTTCAAAAAATTGCCAACCCTTTGGTCAACTTGGTTGCCTCTTTTTCTTTTTTGGGTTCTTCGTAGCTTATGGACAACATTTTTGCAGGTGTCATATATGGAAACGTTCATGATATCATAATGACGTATTTTCATAGTCCAAAACTTGTGATCAGTATAATTCATTATGCTTCAAAGTTATGTGATTTGGAAGTCCTTTGTTGAGGTCTATCTCCACACATATTCTAACAAAGGTGAAGAGACCATTTTCTGTTCTTTCCATGTGCCATTTTTTTTTTAATTTTCCCAAAGTGTTTCCAATGTATTCAAGAACTTTGTGATGTCAAGAAGGAAGGGGAAGGTTTAGTAGCCTCCCCCAAATTAGCATGGTTGTGACCACCATTGTTGTAGCATCAAAATCTTGGAACCATGGGGTGAAGAA
This sequence comes from Pinus taeda, assembly GCA_000404065.3. NCBI lineage: Eukaryota > Viridiplantae > Streptophyta > Pinopsida > Pinales > Pinaceae > Pinus > Pinus taeda. The sequence goes on from APFE030384172.1 coordinate 17,439, forward strand.
TAACC
>APFE030384174.1:0-14532 GCA_000404065.3 Pinus taeda
ACCCATAATTTCATCCATCAAAAAATCGCAGAAGCAGCGCATTGTTTTGTACGGGTAGTCTCTAACTTCCAGGTCCAATTGCAGATGGGGGCACAATGAAATGTGAAGGCCGCTGTGAAAATGTCAAAATTCAAATGGGGGATTATCAGTTGAAAACCCACATGTTTTCCATACACATGGGGGGATGCGACATTGTCCTAGGTGCTGAAAGGCTCCGCACCCTTGGGCCAATCACAATGGATTTCCAGGAGTTATATATGAGTTTTAAGTAGAACAACTCCACACATACCCTCCGTGGCCTCCAGGCGGGAGCACCCTCTGTCATCAGCTTGCATCGGATGGAAAATTTGTTAAAAAAGGACCATCATGGAGTAGTAGCGCAATTTAATGCCATCCAGGTAGTCAAAACCAGACCTATGCCAATTCATCCTGAGATGCAGCAGATTTTAAATACCCATCGAACGGTCTTTGACAAGCCTCAAGAGCTTCCACCCTCGTGAGGGGAGCATGATCATAGCATCACCTTGGTTCCAGGGGTTCAACCCCCAAATGTGCGGCCATACAGATATCCGTTCACTCAAAAGAATGAAATAGAAAAAATCATCAAGGAATTGTTGGAAGCAGGTGCCATTCGTCCCAGCATTAGTCCTTATTCATCCCCAGTGGTCATGGTCCTCAAGAAAGATGGGGAGTGGCGGATGTGTCCCGACTTCAGGGCCCTCAAAAAGTTAACAGTCAAAGATAAATTCCCCATTGGTGGTTGATGATTTGCTGGATGAACTCAATGGGGCTCAATTTTTCACGAAGCTGGATCTTCGCTCAGGCTACCACCAAATTCGCATGAAGGAAGTCAACATCCCCAAGACTGCTTTCAAAACTCATGAAGGCCACTATGAATTCCTGGTCATGCCATTTGGTCTTTGTAATGCCCCCTCTACTTTTCAGAGCCTTATGAACCACATTCTCAACCATATCTCAGGAAATTTGTCCTTGTCTTCTTCGATGACATCCTCATCTATAGTTGCACTTGGGGCGCACATCTTCAGCATGTAGATCTACTCTTGCAACTGCTCCGCAAGCATAGATTATTTGTCAAGATGTCCAAGTGTTCATTTGGCATGGCAGAGGTAGAGTATTTGGGCCACATTGTGGGGCGTGAGGGTGTCAAGGTGGACCCCAAAAAGATCCAAGCAATGCAGGAATGGCCTCAACCTAAGACCTTGAAGAGCTTACGAGGATTTTTGGGTCTCACAGGCTATTATATTATCGTAATTTTTTCCGCAACTATGGTCGCATAGCGAAGCCCCTCACCCAACTCCTAAAGAAAAATTCTTTCTTTTGGAATGAGGAAGCACAACAGGCCTTTACAGCTCTAAAAAATGCCATGTGTTCCACTCCAGTTTTAGTACTACTTGACTTCACCAAATATTTCGTCATTGAATGTGATGCTTGAGGGACAGGTATTGGGGCAGTTTTAATGCAGGAAGGGAGACCGTTGGCGTTCACAAGCTAGCAACTCAGTGGGAAGAATCAGGGCCAATCTACATACGAGAAGGAAATGATGGCCATCTTACATGCAGTCGACACCTGGAAACCTTATTTATTTGGGCGACATTTCCAAATCGGCACAGATCATCACAGTCTTATATATTTTTTGGAGCAACGCCTATCCTCCCCACAACAAAATAAATGGCTAGCCAAAATGTTGGGATATGATTATGAGATCATTTACAAGAAAGGGAAAGACAATAGTTTAGCAGATACATTATCTCGCCAATTTGAGGAGGAAAGTACCCTGCTAGCTATTTCCCTCCCCATTCCATAATGGATTGAAGAAGCTCGCAGAGAATGGTTTTCACACCCCGAGCTCTCCCAACTCATTTCTCAATTACAGGCAGATCCAAATTCCACCAAGGGCTACTCGTGGCAAGATGATATTCTTCGCTACAAGGACAGAGTCGTAATATCACCAACATCCACCTTCAAAAGTCGCATTTTGGCAGAGATGCACTCATCTCCCATTGCCGGACATTCGGGCTTTCAGAAGATGTATGCTCGCACCATAAGATCATTTTTCTGGACAGGCATGAAAAAGGAAATCCTTACCTTCGTAACCGAATGCGAGGTCTGTCAACGCCACAAAGCGGAAACAGTCAACACGCCACGTACATTACAACCATTTCCCATTCCGGCATCAATTTGGACGGAAGTTTCTATGGATTTCATTACAAGTCTTCCAAAGTCAGGGAACAAGTGAGTCATCATGGTGGTTGTGGACCGATTAGCGAAGTATGCTCATTTTTGCGCTCTTGCCCACCCATTTACACCCACCTTGGTTGCTCAAACTTTCATGGATCAGATCTTCAAATTGCATGGCATGCCCATTTCTATTGTGTCCGACCGCAACCCGATCTTCACCAACAATTTTTGGCAGGAACTCTTCAGAATACAAGGCACTCAACTAAAACTCAGTACTTCCTACCATCCGCAAACAGATGGTCAAACTGAAGCAGTCAACAAATGTCTAGAAACCTACCTTAGGTGTTTTACTTCAAAAAAACAACACCTTTGGGTACAGTGGCTACCTCTGGCAGAATGGTGGTATAACACCAACTATCATGCCACCACCAAAATGACTCCCTATAGCAGTATATGGTCAACTCCCGCCTTCACCTACTTCATATCTCAAGGGCTGCTCCAAAGTCCAAGCAGTGGATCAACTCCTACAACACCGTACAACTATGCTCGCCCATCTTCGAGAGAATCTTCATCAAGCTCAGAACCGCATCAAGCAACAGGTAGACCAGCATCGCTCAGATCGCCAATTTCAAGAAGGGGATTAGGTCTTTTTACGGCTCCAACCATATAAGCAAACATCACTCAAAGACAAGGGATGTCAAAAACTCTTTCCCAAATTCTACGGACCATATCAAGTACTTCAACGCATTGGAGAAGTGGCCTACAAGTTGGCTTTGCCATCTACTGCAAAAATCCATCCAGTTTTTCATGTCTCATGCCTCAAGAAAGTGATTGGGAACAGTTTCAGAATTCAGACTAGTCTACCGGAATTGGACGAAGAAGGATCCATCCACTTCAACCAGAACAGGTCCTCGACACACGAGTCAAGCAACTGCGCGGCCGCATGATTAAGGAAGTCCTAGTCAAATGGAAAGACACCTCTCCAGAAGATGCAACTTGGGAGCCAGCCACTATTTTGCAGCAGTTTCCGCAGCTGCAGCCTTGAGGACAAGGCTAGTCTTAAGGGGGTGGGCATGTTAGGGTCCCACCCTAACCCCCTTATCTATGTAATGGGACCACGTCATAGTCAAGAGTCAATAAAGCTCATATTAATAATTGTAAGTGGTTAATCCGCAATTAATAAAGAAACCACAATTAGTTGCAAATGGGCCGTAGTATTAGATAGATGGTATTAGTAATACGCAGTATTGGCCCGTGGTATTACACGTAGGAGTCATATATAAAGGATAGAAACTCCCTGCGAGGAGCATCATGTCTTATTTTTGTAATCGATCTCTGCTCTATTGGAGGTTGCCCCCTCGAAGAGGCAAGTGAACATTAGTCTCTGGATAATAAAATCATTGCCATTCTGTGTTCTGGGTATCTTTTCTTCGCATATTCAGTGTTCTGGGTCTCTTTTCTTCCCATATTCTATATTTGGGTATCATTTGCAGGTTAAGAGAATAACAGATAATGAGAGTTTAGCAAATTGACACTACAAAAGGAGTTCACTACAATGAACAAGAGAAGAAAGGCATCATTAGGGCAGATGGTGTGGAAGAGAGACTAATGGACAGTCTCATGAATTCTTTTGAGAGTTCAGCTCAACATATTGATGTGCTAACAAAAGAGAAAGAAACATAGAAGCAAACTGAATTGATGCCAAAGGAAGATAAGGAACAACAACCTTATTTTTTTTTATTTTAACAAGTATTTTGTGAGTGTAGTTTTTGTTGCAAATCCTAGAGGAGATTTGGCACAGATGAGTAGCCAAATAAAGGTGAAAGGAGAAGACTCATTGGAATAATTAAATCCATGGAACAAAGATATTAAATTGCTAGAGAAAGTGCTAAATAGTCATGATTCAATCATGAAATAGGGTAAGGATGATAGGGAAACAATCAACAAAGCAACCAAGGCAAAGTTTGAAGCAAGCAAAGTAAGAGTCAACATAGAAGTCATAGCAAGCAAAGCAAAAGTTGGAGCAAGCAAAATAGAAGTTAAAGTAAGCAAAGCAATTGGAACAAGAGAAAATGAAGAAGAAAAAGTAAACCAGTAGCAGATTGAAGAACTAGTGGGTAACAACAACCTGAAACAAAGAGGAGTCAGAAATATGAAGCAGAATATGGACTAGTCCAAAGATGTACTGGAGACAAAGATTGAATAAATGTGGGAACTAATGATGAAGATGTCCAAATGGAGGAAAATGGTAGCAGCAACAAGCAAGATCAATTAGAACTTGAACCTGATTGAAAACAAGAATAAGATGCAGGAAAAGATAGTAGAAGTACAACAACCACAAAGGAACAAAGCATGTGGACAGTTAGAAAACAAAGTGTGGGATCCAGGAAGACAAGACAACAAGACACATGATTAGGAGATCATGAATATTTTCTACTTTGGGAGTCTAATGTAGGAGCATTCAACCAAGAGAAAATCATTGTAACTAAGTAGACATAGGGGGTCATGTAGATTTAGAGAAGTAGTTTCCTAAGTCTCAACTTAATGCAATATTTAGCCTTTTAAGTGCATAGAATACGAATAAATCAGATAGTATGAGATATCTTGTAAATTCTCACAAATAAATGAGGACATGAGTGGGAGTAAAGACAAAAGAGTTCAAAATCAAATGTAACTCTCTAAACATTCCATGATTCGAGGGTCTGAGAGAGACTTTAGGAATTAATTAGAAGTGGACATAATAAATAGTGGATTTAGGAGTCGTTTCAATAGATATAGGACTTGAACCAAGAAATTTCAACAGAACTGCTGGCATATATGTAAGCCTATGGGTAGAGTCAAAGAGAGAAGCCACAGATGTCAAATATTAGGCCTATGCGAGACAAAGAAGTCTCGAATGTAATCTTTGTTTTTACATATATACAGAGTTTGTTTCCTGACTATGTTAGTACACCGAAGAAGTATTTCATGTATGAATTAATTGTGAATTCATAGGCTCTACGACAAATTGCAGGTAGAATTCTAAAGGACGCAGAGGAACAAAGTTGATTTAGAGGAATCATAAAAGGATCCTTGAATTAAATTGGGGAAAAGAGTGAAGCTGTGAGGGGAAGGGGGAGTTAGATTCACAAAGGAGTAAAGCTCAGGAGGATTCACACAATAAAACAGCAAGAACACTGAAGAGGAGAAAACCATAGAAGAATTGAAGTCTAGCACAAAAAATAAGTGAAAAAGGAAGAACGAAGAAGTGAAGTTTGACGCTTAGCAACTGTTAGATCTCGAGGATCAACAATTCAGATGGCATCACTAGAGAGTAGACAAAATATTGCATCGAGAGAGTTAATCATGTAATTTTGTGCCACAAGTGGAAAACTCGATTTACACTAAAAACCAAGTGAAAGCTTAGTCAAAATCAAGTTCTGGATTTGAAGCATTTATAGGAGAGGTTTTATACCATATTGGGTCTGTAAGATTGGCACTTTGAAGTGAAAGGATCTGGCCTGGAGGGTTAGAAAGCGATCACGTGAGTAAATCTCAACCATCAGATCATGAATCAAATTGACGAGCACAATTGGATCACTAAATTGGAATAGGAGGAGTTAGGGCTAGTGGTCAATGGTGATGTCGACGCATCGATAGCGATAAAGCGCTAGTTAGTGATCGAGAAAGTGGAGTTCGGAGAGCAAGGAGGTAGAAGGTGGATCCGATGATTTATTATATGCAGGTGCATGGGATTTGAATTCCGAATAAAGGGTTTTGGAGCATATTTTTTAATGAAATCCCATATCTATCTATATATATATACACACATGTTTCGATAGTTGCGTGTCGGGCATAAAGTGGTGATGAAGCATATGTGACCCATGAAAAGCTGATAGCCAAGTGCGATAGAAGTACAACCTCTGAATCTGTGCCGAAGTTGTATGAAAGGAAAAAAGAAGGTATGTTTATGAGCATTTTTTTTGTTAATGGGTTTTATAAGAAAAACCGTCGATAAAGAATTTATGCGATAAAAATATATATTAACCAAAGTTTAAAGAGGAAAAGTTATATATACGTGATTAAGGGTTTATAAAGGTTGTGAGGTGGTTTCAAGTTCTGATAGGAAAGGTTAATGGAATGCTTTAAATCAAAGTCATAAACAAAGGCTTGAGTACTAGTTTAAGTCCTAATAGGAGGTTTTAGTGGGGTGATTGAGTCCTAACAAAGGAACTATTATGTAGGGCCTTAACCATTGATATTATGAAGATTTGACTCGTTTGTGAGTCAATTGCTTGGAGAGTTGTTTTTATGCATTATTATGCATATTGTGGGTATGTGCGGGGGTAACCCTGCATCACTAAGTCCCAAGTCTAGTTATGTGCTAAGGAGTCCATCTCTTCTTCCATGGATTTCTCCCACTTCTTCCTGGTTTCTACCTGCACTACTTCTTCATAACATTTTGGCTCACCAGAATCAGTCAACAATACATAATATAATGAAGGAGAGTATCGTTCAGGGGGTATACTTATCTTGGTAGATCTTCTAACACCACTGTCAAGTATTTGAGTTGCTTGCTGCTGTTTTGGTTGTTGTTGTTGTTCTAGCTATTGATCATTATGATTTTTAGGCACCTCCAATTTTTCTATGATCTCATCAAGCACTTTGTATTCTATGTTTTCTTTTTCCTATTTCTTTTCTTGCGTCTGATCCTTATACAAAACCTTTTCATTGAATATGACATCTCTGCTTCTAATGATTTTATGTTTTTCATAATCATAAAAGCGGTAACCAAAATCATTAACACCATATCTAATAAAGGTACATTTCTTTTATTTTTCCTCAAGATTTGTTCTATTTTTTTTATTAATGTGGAAAAAGGCTTCACAACCAAAAGTCTTTAAAAATGAGTAGTTTACCTTTTTACTTGTCCATGCCTCCTTTGGAATATCACCATCCAAGGAACTTGAAGGCCCTCTATTTATTAGATAAACAACAATATCTATAGCATCTACCAAAAATTTTAAAGGCAGTTCTACATGCAATCTCATGCACCTTGCACACTCCATGATTGTCCTATTCATCCTTTCTGACAAACCATTTTCTTATATTGTTCCTAGAACTAACTTCTCTCTGTGAATTCCATTCTTTGAACAATACCTATCAAACACTTTGTTGCAATATTCACCTCCATTGTCTGATCTGAGATACTTCTGTCTTTTTCCAGTGTCATTTTCAACCAAAGCTTTCCATTTCTTGAAAGTATCAAATATATCAGATTTATTTCGAATATAATGAATCCAGGTTTTTTTGGTTGCATCATCAATAAAAGTAACATGATAACAAGAGACAATGAGATATGATACCTAAGCACATCCCCATACATCTCTATGCATAAGATCTAATTTTCGGTCTTCTTTTCTTTCTCAATTCTGAGGAATCTAACTCTCTTATCTTTTCCATAAACACAATTCTCATAAAATTTTAAATCAACATGCTTCAAACCTAACAACAAATTTATTAAGTGATTACTCTACATCCCCTTGTCACTCATGTGCCCAAGCCTATGATACCACAATGTTGTATCTTCTCTTGTAGAGGTTAAAGAAGTAACAAAATTAGAAATACCATAGCATAAATAAAATATACCAACCTTTTCTCATTTTGCAATTACCAGGGCTCCTTTAGTGACCTTCCAGGTTTTATTTCCATATCAAAAAAATGCCTTACCTCCAATATCCATTCATTTCCATTCTATTTTTTTAATGAAAATTGTACCCATTCCAATGATTTTTCATGGTTTATCATCACCCGATCGAACTTTTCCCAAATCTCCTTGAACATAATCATGAAAATGTTTCCTATCAGGTGTGTCATGGAATGAGGCCCCTAAATCTACCACCGAGGCATCAATAGTATTTTCTAATGAAAGAATCAAAGCATCTTTCAACACATCACCTGTCACCTTCACTTCACGATTGCTTTCTTGTTGCGCTTCTCCTTCTTTCACTTCCAAGACTTGCAGTCTTTCTTCAAGTGTCCTTTCTTCCCGTATTTCCACCGCACCATCCTTTATCTGGACTTGGATCTACCTTTCCATGACTTACTGCGATATCCAGGGCTCTTTCCTCTTTCCATTTTTCTTCCCCTAGTCTCTGCAGTCAAAGCATTACCTTATGTATGACCAGAGCTTTTCCATTGTATTTCTTCGCTAAGGATTGGACCAACAACATCATCAAACTTTGAAGTACTAGATCGAGAGATAGAGTTACTAATGGCCATAACTAAACAATTCCAACTTTCTGTCAATGAGCATAGAAGTAATAGATCCCTAAATTCACCATCAAAAGCTACCCCTACAAACTTAATTGACTCGTAATTGTATTAAATTTATTAAAATGATCAGCAATAGATCCACCTTCTAACATCTTCATAAGAAATACCTTATTTGAGTTCTAGGGTTTTTCATATAGTTTGGCCAATGCCGACATTAAACCTTGTTTTGTCATTTCCTTTGAAATATTAAACGTTAACGATGTTGATAGGCACATCCATATTGTTCCAAGTTCCTTTCTGTCGAGAATATCTCATTCTATGTCTGTCATACTCGTCGGCTTCTTTGTCTTTCTCCTCAATGGTAGGTAGAGAACTTTTTTGTAAAAATAATCTTCCATCTGCATCTTCCATAACTGGTAGTTTTGGCCGTTAAATTTGTTGACACTAAACCTACCATCTTCTTCCATTTCTCCCACCCAATCTAGGAACTCTTCTCTCCTGCTAGTTTATCATCCAAATAGACCTTCGACTCTAATACTATTTGTTAGAAAATTATATATTACAAAGCAACAAAACACATTAAATATTGTAGAAATATAATCAAGAAAAACACATAAAACAAGAGACACAGATATATGTGGTTCACCCAATTTGGGCTATGTCCACGAAGAAACATTGAGTCCTCCATTTTATATTATCTAGTAAAATGAAGAGATAAAAGATACAACATATCAACTGTAATTCCATTTTCACTCTCAATCTCCTCTCTTCTCCTCGCTCAGAATAAAGATCTACGTAGATGCAATACAATTCCCTCATATATAGCGAGGGGTTTTCTTCTAGGGCAAAAGAAAACCTAAATTAAGCATAACTTCTACCGTCATATCTCTACCTAATGAAGGGTCCAGATTGACTACAAAATTACAATATTTTCGAAGGCAATTTTACTGGATCCCCCTTGCAGCATACATTTTACGGGTTGCATTGCCACCACATTATGAACTGGGGTCCATTTTAGGAAACTAGCTTACCAAAAGATTGAAAAGATAGGTCAACACCTTAGAATTCAACCTCTTCGAGGGGAAATCTCCTTTGCATTACACAAATGAACAATTCTTCGATGATACAAATGGCTAAACCTCCCTTCTATATATAGGAGTCAAAAGGGTCACAATATAATCAAGCTGACATAACAGTAATAACATAAGGGCACAACAATAACAATAGTGGGTTTCTATTGGCCACACTAATAACAATATGGGGACAATAGGGATACAATAATAGAAATAAGGGAGACAATGACAATGGTAATGGGGGAATCACTTGTATTATAGGGACCTAACATGCTCCTCTCCTTCTGAAAGGCATTGTCCTCAATGCTTGAGTAGTTCTGGATGCTTATTTATAAAATTCTCATCCTCCCATGTGGAATCTTCAGTGAATAAGTTCTTTCATTTGATGAGATACTCTAAAATTTATTGATTTCATAGTTATCGAGTTCTTGTTTCCATGACTGCTTCAAGTTCCAATATGATGTTTCCTTCCTTGTCAAGTTCTGGCAAAATTTTTTGAACTAGGAGCTTGTCACCTATAACATTCTTTAAACATGAAACATGGAAAATTGGGTACACTCCGGAAGCTACAGGAAGCTCCAATTTGTATGCCATAGCACCAATCTTTCGCAACACCTTGTATGGAGCGTAATACTTTGGTGCTAATTTATTATCCTTCTTAGCTTGCTTGAGGGACATTTCTTTATATGGTTGTAGCCATAGGAATACCCAGTCACTTACATCAAAACCTCTTTCACTGCAATGTTGATATGCCTGTTGTTTCATTTTATTATGCACGAACGTGAGGTTATCATTTAAGAGTTGGAGAACTTGTTTTTGATGCTTTACGTGATGTTCCATTGCTTGAACCTTAGAATTTTCTCCCAAATATGATGTTATGGATGGTGGATGATATCCATAAAGTGCCATAAATGGGGTCATTTTTTCTACAATATGGAAGTAATTGTTATACCACCATTCAGCCAAAAGCAACCATTTGACCCGTTGTGTCTATTTATCAGATACAAAGCAATGAAGATATCTTTCCAAAAATTTGTTTACTATCTCAGTTTACCCATCAGATTGAGCATAATAAGATGAGCTATGAGCTAACTGAGTATCGGTACAAGAAAATAATTATGTCCAAAAATTTCCAGTGAAAATGGGATCTTTGTCGCTTACAATAATCTTTGGGTTTCCATGTAGCTTTTGAATTGTTTCCATAAATGCAATAGAAACTGTACTGGATTTAAATGGATGTGATAATGCACAAAAGTGTGCATACATGGTAAGTCTATAAACTATCACCATGATGAAAATATTTCCCTCGGACTTGGGCAAACCTATGATACAATCCATTGAAACCTCCTCCCAATGTTGGCTTGGAATGGATAAAGGTTGTAATAAACCTGGGGTCTTAATTGTTTCAACTTTATTTTGTTGGCAAACCAAACATTCCGCCATAAAATTTTGAATATCCTATTTAAGGCCATCCCTAAGAAAATCCTTCTTAACCCTGTGCTATGTTTTTAAAAATCTTGAGTGCCCTCTTAAGGGAGAAGTCTGCAATTCCATAAGAATCTTTTGTTTGAGTTGGGAATTCTTGCATAGGTATAAGTGATCTTTGTGCCATAACGAATCATTTTTCAATCTAAATGTATCATATGTACAAGGATATTGTTGTAACTTTCGAATGTGTTTCCATATTTCTTCCTCATTTTTCCATTCCCCCCTTGCTTCGTTTGTCCATTCTGGTTGGATAAGAGAAATGGCGCACAACAATGCTTCCACATCCTCATCCTTCCTTGAGAGTGCATCAGCCACAAGGTTTTTCTTCCCTTTTTGTAGATGATTTCAAAGTCATAACCCAACACTTTTGTGACCAGTTTTTGTTGCTCTTCAGAGGATAATCTTTGTTCTAAAAAGTATTTAAGACTATCAAGATTCATTTTTACCTTGAAGTGTCTTCCCATTATGTAGGGTCGCCATTTCTTAAGTGTAGGCAACATTGCCAACATTTCCTCTTGATAAATATCTTTGTGTAAACACTTTCCCTTGATTGGACAACTTTTGAAAGCAATGGGTCTTTCATCTTGCATTAAAGGAGCACCAATTCTATTTCCCAAAGCATCACATTCAATAATAAAGGTATTTGTGAATTCCGGCGTAGCTAAGAGCGGTGCTTGGAACATTGCCTCTTTAAGATGTTCAAAGGCCTTTGTTGCTTTTGGAGTCCATGAAAATGCATATTTCTTCAATAATGTTGTTAGAGGTGGTGATATTCTACCGTAATTCTTCACAAACTTACGATAATACCCTTTCAACCTAAGAAATCCTTGCAGATGCTTTATGAATGTGGGGATTTTCCATTCCTTAGTGGCTTTAATTTTGCTAGGGTTTACCTTAACACCTTCATGAGATACAATATGACCCAGATATTCCACCTCTTGTACTCCAAAGAAACATTTGGATTTTTTTCAATATAATTTTTTCTCCTCCAATAGTTTGAGCACCGTGTCAACATGTTCAACAGGATCCTTCCAAGACTTGCTGTAGATTAGTATATCATCAAAAAATACTAACACAAATTTTCTAAGGGTTTGAAAATGGAATTCATCAAACCTTGAAATGTAGAAGGTGCTTTGGTAAGGCCAAAAGGCATGACCAAAACTTCATAATGACCCTCATGAGTTCTAAATGTTGGTTTCAGAACGTGTTCAGTCTTCATTCTAATTTGATGATATCTTAAGCAAACATCCAACTTGTTGAAGTAAATTGATCCATGCAATTCATACAATAATTCATCAATGACAGGAATGGGAAATTTATCTTTATTAGGGAGCTTGTTGAGCTCCCTATAATCCAAACACGTGCGCCATGATCCACCCTTCTTATGCACCAATACTACTGGAGTAGAGAAAGAACTTTGACTAGGTTGAATTATACCATCCTCTAGCATTTCTGAAACCATACGTTCAATTTGACTCTTTTGGCATAGGGATATCTATATGGACTGATGTTTGGAGGAACACTTTTCAGAATCAAATGAATAACATGATCATGATCACGAATAGGTGGGAGACCTTTGGGAGTCTCAAATACCTTGGAATGATTGTCCAATACTTTTTGGAGATCTGGAGAAATAGATTATTTCAATATGGGAACCTCTAGTGAACAGAATTGTGCAATTACACCTCGTTGTTCCTTCTTTCTAACCCCACAAGTCTGATCAAGATTGGATTCTCCAAGGAAGAGTTATGCCAAATCTCCCACAGTGACCTAATTATAATCTAGTTAAGTAGAGAAAATTTGTACGATGTGCCATGTGTCACTGTTTTGACTTTAGTACCTGAAACTAATACATAGAAAGCTACAGGCCATCCTCCTTCGAAAACTTTTGACGAAATTTCAATCTGATGGTCAAAACAAAATTTATGACAATTTTCACTAGGTAACCTATTTGGAATGTAATTCAGGAGTCTACAAAAACCCTAACTTCCACAGATCATATCTCTGCAAATATAGTGTGGAAAGCTCTGAAATTTGGACCCGAAGTTTGGAACGCTTTCGACTCGAATGGGTTTTTTTGTAGCTTCTAAAACGTCGTAGAAAAAAAGTTATAGTGAAAATTCCACGATGACCTATTTGGAGCAGAGAAACCCTAGTATCCAAAGCTCTGATACCAAATGTTAGGAAACCAGCTCACCAAAAGATAGAAATGATAGATCAACGCCTTAGAATTCACACTCTTCTAGGGGTGACCTCCTTTACGTTACACAAATGAACAGTTCTTGGATGATACAAATGACTAAACATCCCTTCTATATATAAGAGTCTAAGGGGTCACAATATAATCAAGCTAACATAACAGTGATACCGTAAGGGCACAATAATAAAAATAGTGGGCTTCTATGGAGCACACTAATAACAATATGGGGACAATAGTGTGACAATAATAATAATAGGGATACAATGACAATAGTAATGGGGGAATCACTTGTATTGTAGGGACCTAACGGATACAACCTACAACATATCCACTGTAATTCCCTCTTCACTCTCAATCACCTCTCTCCTCCTCGCTCAGAATACAAATCTACATAAACACAATAAAATTCCCTCATATATAGAAAAGGGTTGCCTTCTAGGGCAAAAAACCCTAAATTAGACATAACTTCTACCATCAAATCTCTGCCTAATGAATTGCCCAGATTGACTACAAAATTACAACATTTTATAAGACAATTTTACAGGATGCCCCTTGAAGAGTACATTTTACAGACGACATTGCTACCACATAACGAACTAGGGTTCAATGTCGTGATACCTATAAATAAAGAAGAAAATCAGGCTCCACACCCAACAAAAGGGTCTTGAAGAATCTTATTATAAGGTTGCAAGGCCTATCAACTATTGCATGAACAATATTTTTTGCGGTTTCATCACTAAATTTACAATTGACACATTTGCATCGTATACAAAGCTAAATGCTAATTCTTTAAGGCTCCGAGAGGTAAGAACCTAAAACTGCTAAAAATTTGGATTAAAATGGTGTTGTACGAAAAGGGTGTTATGACTATGAACTGATGTTTAAAAGAGGACCAACACTAACACACCTATAAGGGCACCACAGACACAAGGCCAGGGAATTTGTATGATTCTACATCCATCCAAGTGATGTAAACTTCGAAACGAGAACTATAAAGTCAAAACGAGAACTCTAGCAAAAAAATACCCCAAAAACATGAAAAATCAACTCAAAAATGAAAATTGTTCATGGTGGAATAACACTTTATTTTCTAGGGTAATTTTCAACTTGTTTTAAAAATGGCAGTGAAAACCAATTTTTTGTGCAAAAAACACTCTGAAAATGAAAGTGTTGATGTGTCAATGTTGAAATAGTTCTCTTTTTTTCCAGGATAAATTTTCAACATTTTAAAAAAATAGCGTAAAATATTTTATCATGACTTCGAAAAACATTAAAATTTGAAAATAATAATGAAAACATAAATATAAAAATAAAAGA
>APFE030384174.1:15635-30540 GCA_000404065.3 Pinus taeda
TAATATTATTTAACTAGATTATCTTAATATTATTTCTTTTACACACTTATTATTTTATTATTAGTTATAATAAATTGTCCAATTTTCCTATCAAGTAAAAAATAACATTTTTTAGCTTTCTCCCTATAGCTGTTAAAAAATAGTCATTTCTTAGTTGTTTCCCCTATAGCTCTTACATGGTCCTAACTCCCTATTTAACATATAACTATGATCTGATTATTCATCTTGTTTTGATGATGAACCACAGTGGTTGGTTCAAAACCCGTTGGCCTAATTCTACCAATGTGATTTTTTTTAAAATATCTTGAAATATTAAAAATATCGATCACAGAAGCTTGAGTTTAATTATCACTTTCTTATCGTTTAGAAGACATTTTTTTCTTTTTACATTTGTTATGATTTGTTTGTCTTTTTTATATATATTTTTAAGTAATCAACATTTAAAAAAAGATAAATAAGAAAACTATAAAAATTGTTGAGTAATCAACATTTAAAAAAGTTGGACATAAAAAAATTTAGTGTCAAAAAATGTAACATTCAAAAAAAAGTATCCACAATTAATACATTAGAAAATATAAAGTGTCAAAAATAAGCCCTCTAAAAAAGGGTTGATGTTGCATCAACACGTTTCAAAATCAGCATGAAAGTCACTAGCATCTAAAAAGAAATATTTATATTTGATACATAAGAAAATTTAAAGTGCAAAAATATGCTAAAAAAGCATATTCTCTATCAACATTTTTCAAAATTGGATGAGTTTTTTGCTACTTCAAAAAAAACGGTAATCGTATCATTTTCTGTTTCAAACTTTACACTGTTTCCACTCTACCTCCAGCACCACCTTATACACCTATGCCTACACCTCCACCTCCACCACCACCACCACCTTATACACCTATGCGTACACGTCCACATCCACCTTCATTCTTCAGTATGGCAAATATAGTGAAAAGTCCTATATTCAAGGGTCAGGGACCAGAGGATCCTAATAAGTTTTGATTCAGAGCAGAATCTATGTGGAAGGCATAGCAGATCACTGATAATGACATGAATAAAGTGCAAATGGTTATAGTGCTATAGTATAGAGTGCTTACATGGTATCAAATATAGTACAACCGATCTAAATGTTACATTGGCTGAGATAACGACTGCGCTAAACGCAGAATTTAGAAAAATCAAAATTAGAAGCTCAAGGTGTTACTGAAATAAAGGACAACAAGAAAACAACTAATGAGTCTGTGTGGGATATAAATCAAAGGTTGAAGTACTTACTGAGACAATCTAATCTTCAAGTTTAAGATGAAAAACATAAGGAATGGTAAATAGTTACACTATTGCCAAACTTAATATTACCTTTGTCTCAATAGAAGATTGAATCTCATGCCGAAGCATTATATATCACGATGAAGTTGGAGGATTCATCATTCTAGGATACAAATACAGGAGTCCAACATATCTAGTCATAGTTGGCAAGCCTGCATATGGATTTGCAAGATCTGAAGAAGGGAAAGGAGGTTCAATCGACATTACACCATGAAGTTTTGTGCACAAAGTGTAAGGTTGTAGGCCACTATAAGAATGAGTGCCCTTTGTACCAGGACTATATTGCTATGGGAAGTCCCAATCCACTAAATATAGAGTTTCATACTGGATCATGCACTAGTTAAATCATCTGGTGTTGTATCTACGCAGTGACAGGACTCCATCTGATAGACAATTGTTATCTATTACAAAAGTTTGTATAGTCACCAAAGAAACTATTTTGTAAATGTTTTAAATCATTTGTCCATGATGAAAGAGATATTCGAAGCTATGAATTTATGATAGATGTAACCCCAATGTATAGGATGCATGCTAAAACCCACACATAGAACAATCAGGACTTACCTATGGCTCACAGAGGATTCCAAGGATGGGGAAGAGTATGAGGAGGAGGCATTGGAAGAGCGTGGGGCCAAATCCTCTAGTACAACTATGGAGAACCAGGACATTTGTGTGCAAATGTTAGAATCTAACTCATCCTTCTTATCAATACTGTAAGCAATTTGATCATATTATAAAATATTTTCTTGTATTAATAGCAAAGATGCAGGAAAAAAAGAACCAAAAACCCATGTAGAACATTGAGATGATGACATATAAGACATGCGAAGTCAATCCTAGTGTTAATATATTCGCGCGAAGTGGTATACCCATTGGTGAAGCTAAGGTAGAAGGAAAATTAAATACATGGGATCATAGGCCTGGCGAGAAGAATATTTTATTTGACTTACAAAGAGAAAAGGCGACGTTTATGGAGGCACGAAATTGTTTTATGGATCCAAGTGTTTCTATGCCTAAAATTCGAAGAAAAAAAATAGTTCCACAAAAAGAGAAATGTGAAGAAATTACTGCGACAGACGACTCTGATCCCACAGTACTGAAGTCCTTTCTGCAGACATGCATGAAGCTGCTGAGGGATCAAAACAAAGTTGAAGGACTAGAAGAACTGATACATAATCACACTAGCAAGGACAAGTTTTTACCAAAATAGCACGTAGTCACAACACAAATTGGTAGGAGGATGCGATTAACAGTAAAAAATGGTTATTTTAACATGGACCTGATAATTCTAGACTTAGGATCTGATGCTAATGTATGTTAGGACATGGTCCCCTCGGGTAAATTTTGTAAATAATTTTGATATTATTGTAAAGTCTCCTCATTTTAGGAGCAAAGCGTGAAGGTTGATAGGAGTCAAAATAGATTTAGGAAGGTCAAAGCCCCTTAGTTTGTTAGGCGTTAAGTTATTTGTGACCCACCCATGGTTCATGGACCATGGTATTGTAATAGAAGATTATATAAAAAAGGAATCATAGAGGGTCATAAGAGTTCAGTTAATGAAGAAGTGAATGATATAAGTAAGAAGTATGTTTTATGTACTTACACGAAGGCGAAGGCTCCTGCGGCTATGTGCGCAAATACCCTGGTAAGTCTGCAGTTGAGTGCGCAGGCCCCTGTAGTTTTGTGCACATGATCAAAAGAGTCTATAATAAAATATCTGAGCATAATGAAGGTTGTTTTAGAGCGTTGTCTATGTATATGTGCATTATTTGTTACTTCTGAATTTATTGTATGATTCACTTTGTTTACTACATTTATCATGAACTATACTTAATATATGCACCAAAGTAGTAGATTTGGTTAATTGCATAATGCTATGATTGTTTATAACAATTAGCAAAGAGTTTGAATATGTTAACTATTCGGTACTGTAATTTCTGGGTTTTAAGGGTTACGGTTGGGGAATGTTAGAATAAGGCCCTAGAAGTAACAAAAAAACATAACATAGTCCTTTGGGTGCATAAACTTGGTTCTAGCATCCCACAATACATCTTCTACTGAGGCTACAGCCTACGCTACATGGGTTGTTGCCAAAAGGGTCCATCGTGTAGGCTTTTATTGGTTAGTGAAGCTAACTCTGAACCTGGGTCTAAGCCCCCTCAAACCACAAATGGTTCTGTTCCTAGGACCGAGATCTATATAAGGATTATGTGATGAGGAATAAGTGGATACCGACTAAGAAAGAGATCGAGAAGTAGATATATCAGAAGCTGTATGTGTTTCTAGCCTAGGAAATAGGAAACTGTGCATGTCAAAAGAAGAGTGGTTGAATAGATTACTGTATATAAAATAACACAAAATTTTCTTCTTCTCTTTTCTGTGAAAATTATACGAATGGTTGTCTAAATTGGTAGACAGTCAAGGTACATCGAAGTTGGATAACCCTATTGTTTGGACTCGAGATCTAGTGACACATCTTGAAGGGTGAGAAAACAAGATTGTGAGGACTATTGATTATTGGATCAATAGTATTTTTTATGGATTTCTTACTGAGTTCGCAATCAACACATCTATCAGTCATAGCGAAGCTGAATGCTAGTTTCTCAAAGGACCAAGAGGTAAGTATCTAAATTCTTTGAAAGCCCGGATTAGAACTATATTATGTGAGAAATGGGTTATTCCATTGGATTGATGTTTAGTCGAGATTTGACGGGAGCTACACAAAGTCAAAATCCATTCAGAAGAAATTTAGATTCAGGTGATGAATACAGTCCTTTCTTGGGAGCATTTGATAGTGGCAAAGAAGTTAATAGTTTGAACACGCCTCAAGGTGTGATGTAGATTGTAATTCGAGGTCTCACGAGAATACCAAATCCATCCACTCCACCTCCACGTGCACCTCCACCTCACACACCTACAACTACACCTTTGTCTCCACTTCCACCTCCACTATTTAATATGGAGAATGCTATGAATATTCTCATATTCAAGGGTCTTGGCATAGAAGGCCCTCAACAATTTTGGTTTATAGCAGATGTTGTGTGGAAGTCACAATGGATAATGGATGATGACATAAAGAAAGCGCATATGGTCAAAACATTGCAGGATAAAGCATTGAGCCGGTATATTAAGTATTGTTCGACTCATCTAGCTACGAAGATGAAGGATACGAAGGATGTGCTAAATAATGAGTTTAAAAATCCTAAGCCTCATGTTCGGCTATAACTGAGGTTAAGGAATCAAGAAGAAGGTAAATGAGTCTACATGGGATTTCAAAAAAAGGCTAAAATGTTTACTACAGTAGGCTAATATGCAGATCATGGATTAACAACACAAAAATTGGTATATTTCTTCACTATTACCCCATTTTCGATTTCCACTGTCACAAAAAACGATTGGAACACAGGCTGAGGCATTTTATATTGCTATGAAGTTGTAAGCGTCACCTATTTAAGATACAAATCTTGGAGTGCAAAAGATTGAGACATAGTTGGATAGCCTGCATATGGAGTTGTAGAGTCTCAAAAAGGGAAAGGAAGTCTAGAACGAGACCTGTATGGATGCATGGTGTTTCAATTGCAAAGGCCATGGTCATGAAAAGGATCATTTCCTATTGTACCAAAATTATCTAGTTGGGTGAGGTCTTGTCCCCCTAAAGGCAAAAAATACCATTGTGACAAATACAGGTGTGTTACCATGGTGTGCTATCTGCCAAATCATAGGAAAATATGCGAAAAACAAAGGTAATTTGTTATAAAACCTTTTTTAGACTCCCCATCAACTATTTTGGAATTTCTGTAAGTCTGTAGGTCTTGATGAGTGCAATTGCCGAAGTTATGAATTAATTATGTATAGAACACCGACATATAGAGTACAGAAAGAGACACATCCTTAGTAGGATCAAGGTACAACTACATCACAAGGAGGATTCCAGGGATGAGGAAGAGGATGAGGGGGAGGCGCTAGAAGAGGTTTTCACTAGATCATTTGTTACAATTATGGAGAACCATGTCATTTTTCATGAGATTGTCAAAATCCAACACACCCCTCTTGTCAATATTATCGCCAGTTTGATCATGTCTTCGAATATTGTCCCATTTTCATCGCTAACATGCAAAAAAAGGAGACCTATGCATAAAATCCTACCAAAAACATCCATATTATGAGGTGAGAAACATGGGAAGATGGACCTAGTGTTATTATTGTTATGCAGAGTGGTATAACTAATGGGGAGGATAAAGGAAAACAACCAGAGGAAATGGGTACATAAGGTTGTTAACAAGGAGGTTTAATTTGATGTGAATAAAGTGAAGGAAAATTTTATGGAGGAAAAGATGAGCTTCGCAGATGCAAGTGCATCTACATCAAAGGCTTAGAATGCATGCACAGGGAAACCTGCAAAAATCAGTACAACACAAGAAACAGGTCCCTCATTGTTGACATCTTTCTTACAAACCTACATGAAGCTCCTAAGAGATGAAAAAGTAGTAGAGGGACTACAAGAATTGATAGATAACTGTGCTAGCAAGTGCAAGCCATTGCCTGAGTAGCACACGATGCACAAAGTAGACAATGGTAAGAAAATGATTGGGCACAAAATGAGATTGATTTCCTAGATTGGAGAATTTGAAACGGACCAGGTAATCCTCAATTTTGGGTTTGATGCAAATATTTTTCCGAAGAAGAGCTCAAAAAGAATGGGGGGGCACCTACATGGAGTAATTATTAATATTGAAGGGGTGCATGCCATAGTGGATTGTGAAGTGATTGAAATAGTCTATGACAATAACCCATACCTGACACTGGTTGGCATTGATTGGGCATTTGATATGAATGCAGTCATCAACCTCGAGAAGCATAACATGACATTCGAGAAGAAGCAACTAAGGGTTATTGTTCCATTAGACCCGGACAAGGGTGTGCGATATACTGAACCACTCTCATATTATTATGAGGAGGATGACATTGATAAAATCTATAAGCTTATTACGTAGGATGATGATTATATCAACGTTACGATGGATGGGCAAATTACTTGGGAAAAGAACAACTCCTACAATTCAGTTTCAGATGAGGAGCTTGAGCAATGGTAGAATAGATTGCATGAGGTGTCATCCCTGCTATGTAGTAGGCTCACTAAATCGCTTCTACGTATATCCACTCAGGTACGCAACTTACCATATTATGATGGCATAGAAGATGTCAATTTATTTCTAGATAAATTTGAAAGGGATGTACTTGAGGAACATCGGTTCCAATGATTAGACCTTGCGCTAGGAGCTATGCATGCCAGATGGTGGGGTAAAAATAAGAACAACTTTGCAGGCTAGAAGGAATATCGACAAATGATGAAGCTGCAGTTTGGGTATGCCATTACCTGCATTACAGATAAATATATAGGAAACGATGATTTGTGTGAGAATCTAGCTCAATGGATGAAAGAATGGGGAAAAGAACCACAATGAGAATGGGTTCACATACTCTCCCATGCTTTGTATACTATTCCGATGAACTGGTATCTAGAAATGGAGCTGCAACACAGAACTGCAAAGTGGGATATTCTGAAGGAAAGTTTTCTGTTAACTTTTAGTTTTGAATATGGATTTGAATGTATTGATGAAGAATTACATGAGATCAAAACTACAATATTTAGAATGCTAGAAGAACTTCTCACGTGGGTACAACAATACTGCATCATGATGTCTCTGGGGCGTCATTTAATTATATTTGGTAGATTCAAGTTCTATGACGCATATGCCAAAAATATAGGAAACATGCACAAGCAAATATATCCCTATTTTCTTGGGATGCCTTTTTCTTTCTTCTTTTTTACATTTCCACGAAGGGTTGTCATGCATTCATGGGAATATTGTGTAGTTCTGGAGTGAACCGAGCAACTTTCTAACACATGCATTGGGCAATAACTCGAGGAATCCTTTTCCATAATTCTTGTGCTTAGTGGCTCGGGTTTCCTCTCATGCTCTTCTCACTTTCCGAGCTGAGGACAAGTTGTCAGTTGGTCTACACAATTCATAGTCCAAAGCCTAGTGTCGAGATATTCTGAGCAAGGCTATTTGTCTAACTACTCTGCACATTTCTGGACAATAAGAATAACTTCAAGGTTGGTCTATACAATTCTCGAGAGCAAGGCTAGTTGCCCTCTAAGATTGTGCAACTTTCCAAGACAATGCAGGAAGCAGACGTAGACCAAGTCACATGGTCAACTTGTGGTTGATCCACAAAACAAGTTAGTGGACTCAAGCTGCAAAGAGCTAGAGAGATAGACTTCAATGAAACACAAGTACCTGAGCAATACAAGACATGATCCTAGGAGTTTGAGGAGGGAGGTTGAAAAAAAATCAAAGGAAAAATTTTAGGCGTTGGTTGTAGCCACTAGAATAGGTCACTAAGGTTACCAACATCAAGAATTACTCATGGGGGGGCAATCATAAATTGGATGTACATGCAAAGGTAGAGTAACAAAGCCCAATCTCCTTGAAAGCTCCTCAACGTGTTTAATTAGAGGTTAGCTTTTAAGTGACCCAAAGTACCTTTCGACACCATTGTAATACATGAAAATTTCTCTATCATCACCAACTATGTGGGTACTATGACTTCACCATGTCTAACCTGATCTCGTTCTTAAATCATGTGTTAGAAGAGCTTCCCAAAGAAAAACTGAAATACTTGGATTTATCTCCCTATCGCAAGATTCTATTATTTGTTTGCAGCTTTGGAAAGTTTACTCACTTTATTATTCCAAATCCCTACAGCTTAAGCTATTGTAGGTGGTAGGAGCCCTAAAAAATATAAAATTCTAATTGATTTTAAGTAGTGTTGTAGTATTAGGTAGTTATTTAGTCAATAGGTGACGAGAGTGAAACTTGTGATATGATGACTCGACTCAAAATTATAATGCAATCAAGCATGAAATTTGTAATCTGTAGTCAATGAAATCCTAATTAGGGGAAGGTAAGAGTTTCTTGATTTTCTTCAAATAAAATGCAAAACTCGAAACCTTACTAAAATTCTTTCACAAGACAAGAAATTTCACTTTGATGCAACCCAAATGCAGAAATAAACTAGGATTTCAAATTTTCATAAAATATCAAACAAAATCAAAATGTCTTTTATCATTAGTCACTTGATTTAAAACACATATCAACCAATCAAGAGTTTGGAAAAAGTGAAATTTTCCTAATGAATCCTTTAACTTAATAATGTAAAAAGTATAATTATGAAAGACTTCAAAACTCAAAAGAAATGATTTCCTTTTTACCATTCAATGATGAAAGCAATTCTCCATAAACCACATCAATTTTTGAGAAACCCTAATTTGGGATTAGACAAATAATTTCATCATAAAAAAGAAAGATTAATAATGGATCTAGTGTATTTGACAGAAAAAGAGAGGAATACAGTGATCTTGAGAAAATCCTATCTCTTTTTGACCAACTAGCAACAAGTCAGACAAAACCCTAATCAATTTTGCAAAAGGGATTGATTCGTAAAAATACTTTGCCAAAGGAATCAACCAAGTTTAGAAAAGGTATTTGACAGTCCAAAAAAATATGAAGGCACATTCAGAAACCAGATTTAGACACTAGCTAATGGAAAACCTAATTTTTCACAATTTTCTAGGAACTTTGAGTGCATAGTCTAATGAGAATGCATGTAGTTGCTAGGGATGGACTGTAAACATATAGGAAGTCCAAGAGAACATAAAAAGGAAACAAACCAAACTAGAAGATCTGAAAGATAATAAATTTGATAATGCTCAGGTCTATCTAAACAAAAAATACCAAAATGAGAAACCAAGGAAAGAGAAGAGAATAGTAATTTTTCCCGGTATGGTGGCCAATTTGTTAGGTGTATAAATCCCTCTTATTGACAAGAGTGATCTCCCTAGCTCCTAAAAGAAGGTAGAAACAAACGGACAATTGAATAAATCTTTTCCTAAGATTACCTTGTTTGAATTATAAATACAAGAGAATGGGAATAAGCCTCTTACCTATTTGCCAAATTCTTGATGGAGATCCATGCTCCATCCCAATGCAACTTCTCAATGCTCAAAAATACCTGCAATAACAAATATAAGAAAGATCAACGACATATGCAACATAACAATTCAAACAAGCTTAATCTAATGATTAAGGAGATTAGAAATTGAAATCATCTTAATGAATATCAAAAGATACATAAAAAATTCGTCATTTTAGTAAGACGATACAATGGAAAAAAAGATTCATTTCTATTAATTCAAGGATAAAGAAGAGCCTTACAACCACTACCTCGATTTCATGAGGTTCCTCCCAAATTTCTCTAACCCTCTTCTTACATGACAAGCCTTCCAATATAAATCCAACAACATAAATTTATATTTTCTGAACCCCATAATCCCCCTACCCTATAGTTAATTTATAGGCCAAGAGGAAGAGTTTTCGGATCCAAAAGAGAAGGATGTGACCCTCTAACTGGGGAATTAGGGTTCCTTGATGAGAGGGAATTAACTCTATCATATGAGGGGTATGGATTGAATAGACATGAAGTAGAATCTTTCAATTGGGATATATTGGCTCAACAAGGCTTCTAGAATTCACTTTTTATTTTTATTGTTCTTTGAGTTATGTGCGAAGGTTTCAAGGAGAGAAATTGCAAATGCACAGAAAATGACTAGGAAAAGCATGTAGGTCATGCTTAACAAGTTATGAAGCCATTTTACCCAAAATTCTCATCGTGTTCAAGGATTTTTTATTATTTTAATTCTAAGGGAGTGTAATGGAACATGTTAATGGATAGTGAGAGATCCATTTTAACAGTCAAGTGTGATGGTGGAAAAATGACATGTAATATTATGATGAATGGAAAATAACCTATAGGGATTTTAAAGTTAGAGATTATGTATATGTGAGAATCAAACCTAAGAAAATAACTTAAAGATGGACTAGTTGTGCAAAGCTTGCCCCTAGCTTTTGTGGCCTTTTTAGATATTAGAAAGAATTTGTTTAATGGCTTATCAACTAGCCTTACCTAGTCATATAAGAATTCATAACTTATTTCATGACTCCTTGTTAAAGAGATACTTGCACCAACTTACCCGTGTGATCAACTCGTTCACGTAATATTTTAAAATTTTTCTTTGATATTAATATGAAAAATTTTGTGAACTAATTGCAGTATGGTTGTTGTAACATGTTGAATAGAATGGAGAGTTCATGGAAGAGACTAAATGTATTTTCAAGTGAATACAAAGAATGGAGTGTTCCTAGTAGAGCCTAAATGTATTCTGAAGCGAATACAAATAATGTTAGAAGGCAAGCCATCGCCCATGTTAACCTGTAGTGGAGGCTCTTTAGCTCAGATGAAGCTAGCTGGGAAAATGAGCAGTTTATGCATGAAACTTATCCTAAATTATTTAAAAAGTCAGATAACAAGGGGATGGTGTTATGTTTTAGGGGAGGAATATGTAACACCATAAGAAAATGTAATTTTTATCACATTTACTTAGTGTTTAAAGTTAAAAAAACAATAATCTACGGGCTAAGTGGAAGCTTAACAGTTCATGGATGGTTTAGGTTATAATTACTTTACAATTTTCTTTCAACAAAAGAAGTCAAGAGAATTTTGGAAAATTCATCTAGGTAAGCCCGTAAAGAACCCTTTTTTACTAGACAGCTTTAAGGAATCAATTATCTCACTCCTAACGGGGTTCTTAAAGAAAACAATGAAAGAGGAGGCCAAGGAAGGCAACCGAGAGGAAGCTGGAGGCAATAAAAGAGAGAATTTGAGTTCAAAAAATTGCACGTTTAAGCTATGGCATAGGTAGGACGATTCCAATAGGTATTCCATAGCTGGACAAGAGCTAGTGGAATCCTTATATTTAGTAGAGAACTGAAGATTGAACCTAGGTGCTTCTAAGGACTGAGGATTTGTTCCTGTTCGAATACTGAGGAAAAGACTGCTCGGGAGGTAAGGACCTAATATCCTTCCTCGTGGTTGGGAGGCTTGGTATATGCGTGAATCATCTACACAATTCAGTTTACACAAATAAGTATTTATAGTCACCGTAAAATTTGTAATGTTCGAGAGTGTGAAATAAAGTTAATGGATATGGTTACATAGTGCCAAAAAACTATTTATTATAGATTGAAAATTGAAAATGTATCACTTTCTTATTATCTCTGAAATTGTTATCCTTCACGAAGTTCTAAAAAATAGAAGAGGGGGTTTTCATTTTCAAGAATAACTTGTGGTTACTGAATATCATACATGGCCCTGGTAAAGAGAAAATATAGAGTACTTCACTGGAATTTATACGTACAAACCCCCACCGACGATTTATCTACTGACAACAAAGTCTTATGTCGTATTTATACCTATTAAACCCAAAAAGGAACTAGGTAATGTCAATCGTTTAACGATTAATTACCAATAGTTCTAAAGGATGGGCGTCATATAGGTTGAGCTAGAACAGAACGAACCGAATCATTCTTATCTAGGAAAGGTCTCAAAGTCGTAGCATTAACAAGATTAAGTATAATTCCATACATAGTTAAACAGAAACCCACCCATTGTATACAGAAGAATGTAATAGCATGCTCGATCGATTTGAGATAATAACAAACAGAACACGAGCAGTTGAGTTGTAATATGTACATAATACAAAGAAGGAATAAATATTTTCTCATTTTGGAAATTACTCAAAGAAATTAAGTTTTTCCAAATTCAGCATATAGCAAAATTTAACATGAATTCCATAACTCAAAATGAGAGAAACTGTATAGAGAGGAGCCATTACAACTTGTACAAAATCTAACCCTTGCTGTTAGGGTAAGGCTAACCTTATGCTAAATTTTACCCGTGCTCTGGACACAATGGAGTAGACTTCCTTAAAACAAAACAGTAACAATTATTTACAAACTCTATAAGAAAACTGTACCTGCAAACTCTAATAAGGATGCGGTCGACACGGTGATGACCGACCATCTTTAATTTGATTGCCGATTTTTGCAATATTTCGGAATCGAATTTTAAATATTGTAGGAATTTGCAATCAACTTAGGAATTTGCAATCAACTTAACTTAAGCTCACCGCTGATGACCAACTGGTGGAGGCTTACAGAGCCGTCGCTCGAACAGATTAATGTCTCATATTTTAAGAACTGTGAAAGGAAATATAAGCACCTATAAGGATGCCAAAAACCTCAGTGCAAGGGAGGCATCGCTCTACCCAAAAGAATTAACCTGCAAAGAAA
The DNA here is from genome assembly GCA_000404065.3 of Pinus taeda. Taxonomy (NCBI): domain Eukaryota; kingdom Viridiplantae; phylum Streptophyta; class Pinopsida; order Pinales; family Pinaceae; genus Pinus; species Pinus taeda. The sequence continues at coordinate 28,214 of APFE030384174.1, forward strand.
AGAATACAAGGGCCAATGAAACTAAGACATAACCAGCATATACCATAGCGGTCAGAGAGACTGGATTCTATAGGAAGTCTCAGTAGAATGTCGCAAAATGTGACTCGACAGATGCAGCTACAACGCCAGAGCAACAAAGACGCAAAGGATTTTTGTAAATATTAACACTAGGTGAATCAACGGTGTAACAACGTCCAGAAGTGGCAGGACGAACCTTCGAGAAAGGCTCCTTGTTAAGAGTGCACCGCGACAACTACTGCCCACCCAGCACCATTTACACAAATTTAACATTAATTTAAGTACTATGATGTAAAAGAAAATATGATTTGAGTAGGCTTAATAGTTAAGAGCATGTGTTTCCTCTTAAGAGGTCACAAGTTCAAAACCAGAGGGAGTAGAGTAAAACTAAAGGGGGTAGAGTATGTATGCTTTCGTAGACTTAGTACAAATCCCTACAATGAGGTGGGTCCCTTATCCCATAAACAAGGGAGTCTCATACACCAATTTGGTGTCTGGCTTGGTTATGACCTTAAAAGAATAAACTTTTAAGTGGTAAAACAAATTAAATTGGATCCCTTATCAAATAAACAAGAAGATCTCATTTGAAATATCAACTTAAAAGTTACTAAATTTTTAAAAAATTGAAAAAAAATTATTTCCCTAAACACTATTTATAATTTGACTTATAAATTATAAATAATAAGTCATGAAAATATCACTTCCATTATGCATAAATATTATAAAATAAATATTTAGAAATAATAATAATAATTAAATATTTTAATTAACAATATTCAATAAAAATTTAATAAAAATTTTGAATAATTGTTTTTTTAATTTTTAACTGTCCATAAAAAGATTATCATTCCTATATTTTTGCTAATTTCATATATTAATAGTTTATCATATATAGACAACATATGGTAATAATAATAGTTAAATTGGATCCCTTATCAAATAAACAAGGGGTCTCATTTGAAGTATCAACTTAAAAGTTACTAAATTTTTAGAAAATTGAAAAAAAATTATTTCCCTAAACACTATTTATAATTTGACTTATAAATTATAAAATAATAAATCATGAAAATATCACTTCCATTATGCATTAAATATTATAAAATAATATTTAGAAATAATAATAATAATTAAATATTTTAATTAACAATATTCAATAAAAAATTTAAATAAAAATTTTGAATAATTGTTTTTTTTAATATTTTAACTGTCCATAAAAGATTATCATTCCTATATTTGCTAATTTCATATATTAAATAGTTTATATCATATAGACAACATATGGTAATAATAATAGTTAAATAAAGGAACATATTTAAAAAATCAAACGGATGTAATCAAAATATTATAGAAAAATTCAAACCCAAATATCGCGAACAGGTAAGCATTTTTATTTTTTATTTTATTTTCTCCCATAACAACGGTGAAAAAGATATAAAATATTTAAGTATTTAAATTAAAAGTAAAACATATTTATATCAATTTTTTATTATTATTATAAAATTTCAATTATTGTAAAGCGTGAGTGGCATTAATAGTTAAAAGTATTTGTTTTTTAAGAGATTACATTGTTAAAATTTATAAATAAAATATATATTGATAAATAAAGTTTATATAGATAAAAAATTTAATTATAAAATCAGTATATAGAGATAGATCTAAACACTATTTATAATTTGACTTATAAATTATAAAATAATAAATCTGAAAATATCTTTCCATTATGGTTATAAATATTATAAAATAATATTTAGAAATATAATAATAATTAAATATTTTAAAACAATATTCAATAGAAAATTTAAATAAAAATTTTGAATAATTGTTTTTTTAATATTTTAACTGTCCATTAAAGATTATCATTCCTTATTTGCTATCATATATTAAATAGTTATATATATAGAAACATATGTAATATAATAGTTAAATAAAGGAACATATTTTAAAGATCAAACGATGTAATTCAAAATTATTATAGAAAATTCAACCCCAAATATCGCGACAGGTAAGCATTTTTATTTTTATTTTATTTTCTCCCATACAACGGTGAAAAAGATATAAAATATTAAGTATTTAAATTAAAAGTAAAACATATTTATATCAATTTTTTATTATTATTATAAAATTTCAATTATTGTAAAGCGTGAGTGGCATTAATAGTTAAAAGTATTTGTTTTTTAAGAGATTACATTGTTAAAATTTATAAATAAAATATATATTGATAAATAAAGTTTATATAGATAAAAAATTTAATTATAAAATCAGTATATAGAGATAGATCTAAACACTATTTATAATTTGACTTATAAATT
>APFE030384174.1:31018-78177 GCA_000404065.3 Pinus taeda
TAATTTTTTTAATAAATGAATGAAATAGTTAGACAGCAAAACACCTTTTATTTGTTCTTTTATTTGAAGTGGTCATAAAGTAATTTTTGGACCAGACAATAACACAATTAATATATATTACAACAACCTATAAACAAATATGTATCCAAAAACAAATATGTAAGAAATCTGTAAACAAGTATATAAGTAATTTATGACTCAGAAGTTACCATCTCACTCCTTTAACCCTAAAGATAATGACCTAACGATATCTTGCTTGAATTTGAAACGACGTAAAATTGTTATTTTAATCGAGTATCAGCGTGGCAAATCAGTCCACCTTCATGTCGAGCCTGGGTGTAAACCCAAACAAAGGACGACATTCGAAATTTTCAGCTCCACGAAGGGAACAGTCGGGCAGCAGACTCCAGGAATTGTTGGTCAAGTTGTAAACTGCGACCTTCTTCCATCCAAATCCTCCTAGGAATCTGAGGTAGATGCAGTCCCCAATTCCGGCACAACTAACCAAAGTCCGCAACTGGCGAAGAGGTCGCCCCCGCGCAGGAATCGTTGGAGGCATCGTGGCAATCAGTTCCCAATTTGGTACTGCATCGCCTATATACTCCCATATAACCACTCGCACACCACTGCATAATCCTCTTCCATTATTCGTCTCCGCTGCCAACAGGATCCTTGAGCCGCAGCTAACCAGATAACTGGACACAATCATGTCAGGCAATGGCACAAAGATGCTCGTCCCCTCTAGCATGTTGAACCTCACAATGCCTTCCCAATTGTGTGAGAGCACCAAACTACAGAAGAAGCCATGCCCGGGAAAAACTAACCCCCCACGCCGGTTCACTCCTAAATGGAATCGTAGATTCTCCTGTAAGGTTCCCGCAGTTTTCCAACCCTTCTCTCTGGAGTCGTAGATTTCCACTCGCAGCGGTCCGGCTCTGTGCACCACCACCACTTTGTACCCATCTTTCCCTTCCTGCGCGATGCCCATTATAAGACGGTTTGTGAATCCCCGGTGTGGAAGTGTGAAGCACTTCCCTGTTAAAGGATTGCAGACATAGATGGAGTCGATGAACATGCTACCAAGCAAGAACAGGCCGGCGCCGGACGCGTTGTAAACCGAGAAAGCTGCAATTGCTGTATCATCTAGAAAGGAAAGTGATAAACGGCAGCTCTTCCAACTATCTGTGAAGGAGGAGTAGGCGAAAGAATCACGATGGAAATCCACGGCAGGTACCATTAGCAATGGATCCTTGTTAGGAGGCATCTCAAGCCATTGTGTAGTAATAAATCTGGTTGATGAAAACAGTGCTTTCCATTTTTCGCAGACACTGGAGAATTTAGAGAGATAATCTACTGGTAGCCACGCTAATATCTCTTCAGTTAAATCATCTGGCAGTTCACAAAAACCTGAGAACTCCCCAACCTCATCCTCAACGGTATCCATTTCAAAAAGGAAAACCACACCGCAACATTCTTTTTTTTCAGAGGTGAAACCAGAACGGAACACTCGCTTTACAATTTTCAAAACTTCTGTTTTAGATGGTAAATGTCATACTATTTTATAGCTTGCAAATTTATAATACGATTAGCCGCGACTCTACATGAAAAATCAGGATGCCATGTGATATTTAATAATTATAATAAGTGATATTTAATAATTCTAATAAATGAGATTTGGATAAATTTTAAAAATATTTAAATAGTTTAGCTAAAATTTAAAAACAGTTTAAATAATCTAAAGATTTTGTTTAATTCATTATGGATTACATAAGCTTGAATATTGAATATTGAAGTTTAGATCTAATTTAATTTTGGACTTGTTGAATGCTGAAGTTTAGATCCAATTTAGTTTTGGATTTTTTTTAAGGGGATAAAATCTGGTTAGTTTAAAAAAAATAAGCATAAATTTTAGATCCATTTTAATTTTAAACTTTTTTAAGAGGATAAAATCTGGTTATTTTAAAAAAGATTAGGATAAATTTGATTTCTATAGGCTCTCAAATTTTGAGTTAAAGATGGATCTCAAGTCTTTTAATTATTATTAATTAATTTTTAGTTTTTTAATTTCTATTTTATTTTGACCAAATTAAAATGCTAAATATTGTATCTGGTAAGATCAAAAGTTTACATAGAAGTCAAGTTTATTTATAAACCTAGAATATAAAGAAAATTTATATTAAAAAGTGGATTGGGTTGGGGAAATTTTGGATGAAATATAATATTATAGTATTATACTTTACCCAACATTATTGTCACCCTACCTAGTAAAAAAGTATAATATTACAGTATTATATTTTACCCCATATTTCTCACAACCTAGTAAAAAGTAGATGGAGGTAGAAATATTAGGTAAAATGTAGTAATTGCATTTGACTTAATATTTGCCCCACCTCCACCTAAACTTATAGAAAGAGTTCAAAAAGTATTAAACAATTATTTGCATGACATGTTTTTATAATGGATTATGTGAGAAAAATATCCTTTTGTATAATACATCTTTTAGATTTGAGTCATAGTTATCCTTTATTTAAGCTACATTACTTATATTATTTGTTCTATGTCAAGGGAAAAATGAAAATCTCAACCTTCTAAGAATATATACACATTATGTATTTTAACTCTCACAATGCATAATTTACCATAGTCACTTTCACTTTTACTTTTAATTATCAGTACTTTTGATTTTCATATATTAGATGGAACTTGTTGCTCCTGAAGAGCCTATTAGACTTTAAAATAGAGAGAAATGGAAGCCGAAAACTAAAGAAAATGAAAATAGTACAAAAATATCTGTAAGGGGGAGGAGTGCTAAGAGATTTGAGGTGTTTTTGAGTTGGACATGAAAACCTTACATAAGTTTCTGTAAGGGAGCGGTGATATTTGAAGTGTTTTTGAGTTGGGAAACTCCCAATTAAGGAACCTTGAGGAGGGTGATATTTGACTTGTTTTTGAGTTGGGAAACTCCCAATTAAGGAACCTTGAGGAGGGATAATTCTGGACCTGTAAGGGGTAGAGTGTATGTGAAGGAGCAGTGATATTTGGCATGTTTTTGAGTTGGACACCAGGTTAGTGAAACTCTCAATTAAGTAACCTTGAGGAGGGATAATTCTGGACCTGTAAGGGGTAGAGTGTTGTTGGATTAGATTTGAGGTGTTTTTGAGTTGGACATGAAAACCCTACATAAGTTTTTGTAAGGGAGCGATGATATTTGACGTGTTTTTGAGTTGGACACCAAGCCAGTGAAACTCTCAATTAAGGAACCTTGAGGAGGGATAATTCTGGACCTGTAAGGGTTAGAGTGTTGTTAGATATGAGGTGTTTTTGAGCTCGACACCAAGCCAGTGAAACCTCAATTAAGGAACCTTGAGGAAGGGTAATTCTAAAGTGGACATGAGCTAGACTCAAAGCTAGTGAAAATCTCAATTAAGGAACCTTGAGGAAGGGTAATTCTAGAATGGACTGGTAAAGTCTTGAGGTTCATGAATATACCAACTCACTAGGTAGATTTTGTAATTGTCTAGAGGAAGGAAGCTCGAGGGAGAGTTGAGACGTCATTGCTAGACTCATGGTTGGGAGGCTTGGCCTTCTTAGCTGCTAGATAAATTGACAAGACAAAATACAAATAAGTTTCTTACAAGTTATATACATATATATACATATATAAGAATAATGAACTTTGAGAAACTTTATTATTTTATGTTATTCCTAATCTTAAAAATTACAGACCCAATAGCAGAAAATAAGTTTCATTTATTATGATAGATCAAGCTCAGAATGTAACTTCCTCATTACTCTCGTTCTTGGGTTATGAGTTCTGTAGAAGCTAACAATTATTTTTTCCATATGATGAATGATATTGATTAAGGCAGGTTGGAAGGGATAAACCCTATGTATCATAATCAGTACATGAAAACATTCTTCTATGACATATGCATTAAGGTCATCTTGTGTACTATGTGAAGCAAAGAAATATTTATTGCAAGAACATAATACATAGAGACAAGAACATAAGCACTTTACTATTCTAATTGCAAGATAATTCATGAATAAAAGAGTTGGGAGGAAACTGGTTAGACATAGGTGACAAGCTTGAGCTCCACCTAGGGCATTCTAGAGTCCAAAGGAAACAAACTAAGTACCCTGAGGAGAATTGGCCTTGGAGTACCCAGGTCCTATGATTGGCTGGGTACCAACAATGCCCAGCACTATTTATTGAGATGTAAGAGAAAAAAAAACATAGTAAATAGACATGTGCTCATTCATTTCCAATTCATAGTTATACAAGGTGAGAAAACATTTATGAAACAATGTACCAGAACTAAATCATTCACAAAATGCATATATTGTAAATTGAAATCAAACACATTAACACTTATGACTAGTAAAAGAGACATACTGAGGTTGAGCCTTTATTAAATTGTATTTAGCTTCATACTCAAATATAAACCCATAGCCAAATGTTATGCAAGAAATAATCCATGACCAAGACTGAAGAATTAATATGAGTTAGAATTGTATCTATATATTATATATAATATATATTATATAATTATATATATGTATGTAATGTATATATATAAGTTGGAATTAAATAGAACGCTCAACTGATAGCTTCACATACCAATTGATAAATATCTAGTTCATTCCTAATCGTCATTTTCGAAAAGAAAAACCGAATAAACGTTGTTGAGACAATGTCAGACAAACCGGACATGTATAGAAAATATAGAGGCTTCATAAAATTGAATTTTTCTCATACAACCCAGTAAATTAAGTAAATTAAGGACTAATAAACATTTTCTTTCCTTATGCTGAACATGATTGGTCCAAAACCTAAGGAAAAGACTATCAAACATTGTCGAAGAAAGTGTTTGAGGTGACCCTGACAGAGGAAATGAGATTATGAAGAAGACCTAGAAATAAGCCGAAGAAACCCCAAATTAAAATTTGCAAAAGATGATCGAATAAGCCCAAAGTTTGACCCAACAAATTGAAACATAAGACTCATCTATAAGGGCAAGAGAAATCAAGGTTAACTATTACCCTATAGCCGAAATTAAATTCTGAAGAAAACGAACTAAGAACTCTTGGAAATTTTCGAATTGCGTGTAACGAAAAGGACACTCTCTAGAATGAGGGATTAAGAACCTGTCATACAGTCTAATCGATAACTTAATTTCTGTAAAATTACTAGTAAACTATGTCGATACTGTTAAGCCAGTTATAAGGCAAACCTGGTTGACTAAATCCATAACCCTCTCCCTCTCCTTAGTGGAAGGAAAACCTAGCTTGGAGAATACCTGAAGGTAACAAAATGAAATTGGTGAAAAATCAATGTCCAAGATCAGGATATAATTCTGAGGAAAAATACGAAATGGCTTAACAACACACACTAAGCATTTTAACTCAGAAAGTAAGGAAGATTTCAAGAAAACCCCATGGCCAGCATGATAAATGCCAAACCCTAGTCCTTTCAACAGAATGAAAGGTCGAGGGTTGAGCAGGAGCAACGAAGTAGTTATGGAAACAACCCTCCGCTCCATCACCGTTGGATTTTTCCTCAAAATCATAAACAATGACAATGAAGACAAATGTTCATCTAAGGAATGAAGGGAATGCTTGGTGTTACTCTGTGTCATCACTTGACCGAGGGTCATGTGAATTGTGCTGGATATATAATAAAAATGGTTGTGATGTCCAAAATAAATTCATGTACTGTGTATTCCTCGATAATCAAGAAGGATATAATGCTTAATAACCCTTACCTATATGCGATATTTATGAGGTTAATATTGTGCGAGCCCCATTTTGTAAACCTTGCAAGAAGGGCTCACCTTGTAACATCAAATCTATAACTTAATCAAAGGGAGTTCTATTCCATGTTACATTTCCATCATAATACATGATTTATTGTAGAGGATGTGTGTTTGTCTATATATATATAATTATGTTTATATTATGTAATACCATGCTTTAGAAGTGATACATGTTATATATAGTATTATAGTAAAGGTTTATACACTGCAATTAATATGGGAAACTCGGAAACCAGATTGTCTTAATGTACATAGAGATAGAGAGAGACAGAATTGAAACAAGATGCAGAGAGGAGTGGGACCACCGTCTCGGCTAGAGGAATCTTATGGTGAAGCTAACCTAGAAATGTGGATACAACTAGAAGAAGAGTCTCACAAATATAATGATGCACTATTGGAAATTGTTCAGTAGTTGCAAGATAAAATGGTTAACATGAGGGTTGATAATGAAAAATTATGGCAAGATTAGGAAAGAATTATGAAGAGTTTATCTAATAATTAAAATCAGTGGGAGCCAAACCCAAGCTCCGACGATGGGAACAAGACTGATGTGTTTCGGAAAAAGGAAGATCATGCAAAATATGAAGGAGGAGAAATGAAAATTAAGGAATATTTGGTAATGTTTCTGGGGACAAAGGAGTTAAGAGACAAGAAATTGAACTTCAAGGGGAGTTAAAAAAGATAAAGCCCTCGAATTTTGATGGTGAGGCTGAGGAGGCAATTGAAGCCTAGCTCATTAATGTGAATAAGTACTTCCGCATCTATGATTACGGTGAAAACCTTAAAGCCATATTGGTGATATACCAACGACAAGGTAAAGCGACCCTATGGTGGGAAGAAATCAAATTTTTCTAGAAAAATGAATAGCAAGAATTAAATTTGATGGATTTTCAAAACAATTTTAAAGATAAGTATCTGATGTAACGGTTCTATGATGAAAAGGCAAGGGAGTTTCATGACTTGAGTCCAGGTCAGTTAACAACGGATGAGTTTGTAACAAGTTTCACCTTTGTTAAGATATGTTCCATATATTCAGGAGGAGAAGACTAAGGTGCAACATATTACGAGTAGTCTACTACCTTTATGAGGGAAAATTTGGAGTTTGAAAATCCAAAAAAAATGGACGAAGTAATTCATAAATCTAGAGTTTTTTATCAACAAATGAAATAGAAAGCAAAAAGAAATCATGATAAACCCTTTAAGAAGAGACAATAAATCTTTCTGCACATCAAAAGTGTGAAAATTTCTTATGGAAGGAATGTGCACTAAAAACAACAAACTAGGTTTGTTGGACGAAACCCGCAAAAACCTGGAATACAAACTGATAATAGATAGATGGAGGTGGAAAGCAAACCAGAGAACAACCAGCAATAGATAGATAGATGGAGGTGGAAAGCAAACCAGAGAACAACCAGCAATTGAAACCTCCTTTGCAATATTGGGAATGTGGAGAGCCCCATTATTATAAAAATTTCCCTCTTTGTACTAGAACAGTGCAAGTTGCTAATGTGCAAGAATCCTCGACAGTTGGAGAGGTGGCTATAAGCATACCTAGAATAAATGTAGCTTTGGACGATAATCAAGAGGAATATCAACCCACCATGGTATAACAAGAAGGTAATATATCTAGCAATTGTGCTTCCATTTTAGTAGATCCAAGTGCAAGTATGAGTTATGTCAGTCCAAAAATAGTGGAAAATGTCATTTACAAATAGTTAAATTTAGAAATCCCTAGTTGGTACAATTAGCTACAGGAGCTAAGTAGAGAGTGAATGCAAAAATTGAAAATTGTCATGTTAAAATAAGAGAACAAAAAATTCAAGTGGATTTGAATGTATTACCCCTCGGCTCATAGTATGTACTAATTGCAATGAATTGGTTAGAGAAACATTGGTCTGTAGTAGATTGTAAAGCGAAAACTATACATTTCCTTGATGAAGGATGAATTAGGCAAGAAATTCAAGGGATTAAAAGAGTTGTTAAATTAAAACCAATCACACTGAATCTATTAGGAAAATGTTTTTAGAAAGGGTGTCAAATTTATGATATGCAAGTGGGCTATTCAAACTCTAAACATAAGAATTATTCCCAGGAAAATATGAAAATTATGCAAGAATTTACTGATGTTCTTCCATATGAAATACCTGGGTTTTCCTTGACACGAGACATTAGTTTCACCATTGAATTGGTCCCAAGATCATATATTGGATCTAGAACCCCTGATCGTATAAGTATACATGAATTAACACAAGTGAAAAGACAATTACAAGAGCTCCTAGATAAAGGTTATATTCGACCAAGTGTGTCTTTATGGGGAGCTGGTATATTATTTGTATGGAAAAAGGATGGTACGCTACAGCTATGTATTGATTATAGACAATTAAATAAGATTACCATTAACAATAAATACCCCTTTCCCCATATTGACAATCTATTTGATCAAGTGAGGGGAGCTTGTGTCTTCTCAAAAATAGATTTACATCCAAGATATCATCAGATTCAAATTAAAGACGAGGACATATGCAAAGCAGTGTTTTGAACTCACTATGATCATTACGAGTTCATGGTATTTTCCTTCAGGCTTACAAACACCCCTGCCACTTTCATGAGTCTTATGAGTGGATTATTTCACCCGTATTTATATAAGTTTGTCTTGATTTTGATAGATGATATTATAATCTACTCAAGGAACATGGAGGAACATAAGGAGCATCTCAGGATAGTATTTTAAACATTGTGTGACAACCAACTATATGCTAAGTCCAGTAAAGGTGATTTGTACAAAGATAAGATTGAATATTTAAGACACATAATATCATCACAAGGTATAACAGTAGACCTTGAAAACATTAAAACCATCATGGAGTGGTCTTTCCCTAAAATTTTTGTGGATATTCAGTATTTGTGGCATTGGAGGGATATTACCATTGTTTTATAAAGGGGTTCTCTAGGATTGTGTATCCTATGACTTCACTTCCAAAAAATGGAAATATTTTCAATTGGATAACTATGTGCTAGCAAAGAATTGAGCAGCTCAAACATGCATTGACCACAATTCCTGTGTTGAAGGTAGAAAATCTGCAAAAAGGAATACATAGTGTGCACTGATGCTTGTCAAGAGGGACATGGAGGAGTAGTGATGCATGAAGGAAAGGTGATATCATATGAATCTCTTAAGTTGAAGGATAATGAACAGTGATACTCTTCCTATGATATAGAAAAGACAATAGTAGTTCACGCTTTAAATGTTTGTTGACATTATCTACTAGGAGATAAATTCCATTTAATGACTAATCAGAGTAGGTTAACACATTTTTAATCATCATAATTTGAATGATCATCCGGCCAAGCATGTTTCTTTTATGAGTGAATTCTAGTTCGAAATAATACACATTAAGGGAAAATGAAACTGGGTGGTTGATGCTTTAGGAAGGAGGACACATAGTGTGTATGAGATTTCATACAATGGAATGAAAACTAATTTCACTGCAAAAAAATAAAGAAGCTTCCATAAATACCCTGATTATAAATTCCTATGGAAATAAGCAAATCAAACACAAAATTCTAATAAAAAATCTAATTATGGCATAAATGATGATGGCATGTTGACCTTCATAGGTAGGATATATGTTCATAGCCAAACATCCATCAAGAAATTTACGTTAGATGAATTTCATAAAAGTCATTATGTTTCTCACCCACACTATCAAAAATTGTTTTCTGCAATTAAATAAGAATATTTTTTGTGAGGAATGAGAAAATATATTCCAAAGTATCTAGCAAGGTGCCTAGAATGCCAAAAGGTGAAGGCAGAAAACCAACATCTTGTTGGATTAATTCATCCCCTACTGATACCTACATGCAGATGGGACATAATCACTTTGCAATTTGTTATAGGTTTACCCAAAATAAAGAAACAAAATGACTCTATATTAGTTGTGGTGGAAAAGTGGAGAAAAGAAACCCATTTTATTTTAGTTAAATCTACATAAAAGGTTATTGAAATTGCAAATATATTCATGAAGGAAGTATTACGATTACATGGGATACCACAAGTAGTGATTTCTGATAGAGATGCAAAATTTACATCAGCATTCTGGAAGGCCCTTTTTATAGGTTTGGGTACACAAATTCAAATCAGTACCACATACCACCCTCAAACTAGGGGACAGACTGAATGTGCTAATCAGGTAATGGAATATATGTTGTGAATGTATGTAGTATAACAACCAATTTAGTGGGAGGAATATAACCACTTAGTTGAGTTTTCTTATAATAACAGCTACCATGAGTCCTTAGGAAAGAGTCCTTTTGGGTTATTGTACAGGAGGAAATGAAGAATACCTACCAACTTGTATAATCCTGAAGATAAATTGTTGTTGGGACCTGACATGTTAGTTGAAATGGAGCAAGTAGTGAGGAAAGTTCTATAGAATTCAAGGCTTCTCAATATACTCAAAAGGCATATCCAGAAAGCAAGAGGGCTTATAAAGAATTCCAATTAGGAGATCATGTTTACATCAAAATAAAATCAAAAATAAGTACGTTGTAGTGGGGTAGTTGCACATAATTAGCACCTAGATATTATGGACCTTTCCAAATTTTGGAAAGAATCAAGTCAGTAGCCTATCAATTGGCATTACCTAGTCACATTCGGGTTCATAATGTGTCCCACATATCCTTATTAAAAAATTATGTGTATGATCCTAAACATGTGACTAGCTGGAAAGAGGTACAAGTAATTAAGAAAGAGATTTTATTATTTTAGCGTTAAATTGGATATATATTATTGTCATAAACTAATGATAGATTTTAATTGTGATATGGGTCAATCCAAATGGGGAATTTTTGGTAGAGCCTCTATGTATTCTACAACAGCGAGAAATAATGTTACATAGGTGAGAAATAATGCAAGTTAAGGTGCAACGGAGGAACTTTATCTAGGAGGGGGCCACATGGGAGGATAGAGACTTCAAGTTAAAATCTTATCCTAATCTATTCCAAGAGGGTTGGAGTAAACCTAGGATGTTGTTGCACACAATGGGGGGAACATGTAACCCCACGATACATAAGTTACCATAGTTGCTTTTACTTTTAGTTTTAATGATCTTAGTACATTTGATTTTCATATATTGGATGGAATTTGTGGCTCGCGGAAGCGCCTAGTACACTTTATAATAAAACATTGATTTGGAATTAAAATATATGTTTGAAAATTATAAGAAGGACCAAGAATAATGAATTACAAACTCCTTATATTTGGAGACAGTTAAACAATTATCACCAAATCTCTCTCCCTACACAAATTAAAAGGGAAAAGAATCCAATCTCAAAGGGAGGATAGAGATTGAGCTGGAATGTGAAATTGAAAGGAAAAGAAAACCATTCAGAAAGGAAAATGAAAGGAAACGAGAGAGTATTTGTAACTATTCCAGATCTTGGGAAGTCCTAGAAGATCTAGGCTAACCATATCATCTTCAGCAACAGTAATCTTGACACTTCCAAGCTCAACCCGACAATGGGTGAACTTGGTCAAGTAATTTGGAATTGAGTCGCTGTTATCCATCTTGATCTTTTTGAGTTTGTACTTCAATACCAACTTCTTATTGCCAATGCTCTTGTGAAACAGGTTCGTTAATGCCTTCCACATTGAGTATGGAGTATACTTACTATGGAGACTCGAAACAATGTTATCTCAAACTCCTTCTAGGATAACCCTTCTTGCTTTGCCACACACTTTCTCCATTCAACTAGATCTTTAGCATCCGATGTTGGAAGCTTAAGAATGTCATGATCTATGAATTCCTTGAGGCCATTGTCCTCTAACACTACTTCCATCATATCCTTCTAGGTTATGTAATTCAAGCTTCCATCCAAGGCATACTCAAGTCTCAAACCATAGAAATACATATTGTTGATTCTGAAGTATGAACTGCAAATTCAATTTCACTTACACACCAGACTCGAAATCTCCTCTTCCATATTTTCTTCATCTCCAATACCATGTTGATTTTTATTGTCGATTCAACGTCTTATGTGATTTTCTAAAAAAAAAAGACAATAATATACTCTACTCTTCAATGGAAACCAAAATTGATCTATGGAAACAATAAGGAGAAAGGGAAGAATATCAATGACACATAACACAATATTTCTCTTGGGAAAGAAACTACTCAAAATCCCTACTATAAATATTGGATTAACCAAAATATCTCATAATAAAATGCAATGCTTGTTTGTCTTGAACAATTACTACGCAAGTACAATCTATCTCTCTGCCTCACAAGCCAGCTCAAGCCAACACTTAGCCAATTATGTTCCCTACTAAGAACCTACTTCCTTGCACAACCCCTAGAGGAATCAATACATATTTAATGAGAAATCCACTCTCACTAATTGCACAATCCAAACATAGTTCCTCAATTTATTGCATGTGCCATCTATAAAATTAATAAAATTATACAACCGTTGCTACATTATCCCTGAACTCTAATCTCAACTAGGCCTTCTTCTGAGCTTACATGCATGAGTTATTTATGATTGAATCTCTAGTTAACTAGTGTGGTACAGGTGATGCACTGGTGCACTACTCCACTATTAGGCCTCTACTAGTTCCTCCAATAGTTAGAACTAGTTTAACTGACTATAACTCACTTAGACTGAGTTATATAATTACAACTCCAAAGAACTCAACCTAGGCCCTTAAAATTTATGGATCACACTACGTGAATTAGATAGACTTCCAACTCAAATTTCCTAAGTTAATTAAGTCAATTTAACTTAATTAAATATTACAAGTTGTTATGAAAATCGGATTAAAATATAATTCAACAACAAATTAAAATAGAATTTCTAGAAAATATTTTTAACATTTCTTATTTCCATTTTCAACACTCCCTCTCAAAAAGAAGGGAATTCAACTCTATCTCAATATGGTACCTTTGGAATGTTCTGCATGAAACACTTCTCTCTAGTGTTTTTGCTACTGCAACATCTGAAACTGAAAAATAAATAAATAAATAAATAAATAAAAAATAAATAAAAAAAAAAAAAAAAAAAAAAAACACATCCAAATTGAATTAGTATGATGCATCTATCACGAGAGTCTCTAACATCTAATAGCTTTTCCTCTATCGGCTGAAAACTTTGTGCTTATTCTAACTTTACCTCTGTGCCATTTTCAATGGTGTCAATTTTGGTTTGTGCTACCTAGTATCTAATTACTGCTAGCTCTTCCTCTATCACTCCTATATCTAACTACATCAACTAACAATGATCCATTCTACTACTGTGTAATGTGGGCTCCTACAACAAGGTAATGATCTAAGAGAGAAAATATCTCTATTCCTCAAACTCAATGAAGATATCTCTATTCCCCATCATATGGAACAAGGAACTTATTTTGAGATACCGCACACTTCCCATTACAGTGTTAGTCATGCATGCAATGAGAGTGGAATCAAGTTTGAATTATGAAGCTAGAGCTTCACCTATTGTAGCTACTACTGCCTCCTCCTTTCTTACTTTATTTTGTGTGAAATGTGTTGCATATATCCCGTACTCGTGACAATGAAAACACTTCACGTTTGACAAGTCCTTCTTCTTGTCATGTGTGTCACCTTGGGACTTCCTTCCTTTGGCTTTCTTTTATTTTCTCACTAATGCAAAGTCCTATTCCACTTATTTGGAAGAGGTTTCATCTCTAGTGTTCCTCTAAATCTCTTCTTCTATCAAATCTGACGACACTCTTTCCCTATCTAGTATCTTTTCCCTCCCATTAATAGAGTCCTAGTGACTATGCCAGCTCTTGGGAAGTCGTAGAAGAGTTAGGCTCACCATATCATCTTCGAAAACATTACCAAGCTCATCTCGATAATGGGTGAACTTGGTCAAGTAATTTGAAATTGATTCGCCCTTCTCCATCTTGATCTTTTAGAGTTTGTCCTTCAGTGCCAAATTCCTATGGCCATTATTATTTTGAAACAGGTTCATTAATCCTTTCCACATTGAGTATGGAGTATCCTTACCATGGAGAATCGAGACAATTTGATCTCGAACTCCTTCCAGGATAATCCTTCTCGCTTTTTCCACACACTTTCTCCATTCAACCAAACCTTTAACATCCGATTTTAGAGGCTTAGGAATGTCATGATCTACGAATTCGTTGAGGCCATTTTCTTCGAACACTACTTCCATCCCATCCTTCTAGGCTATGTAATTCAACATGTCATCCAAGGCATACTCAAGTCTCAAACCATAGAAAGCAATATTGTTGATTCTGAAGTATGAACTCCAAATTCAATTTCTCCTGCACACCAAACCTGAAATATCCGCTTCTATATTGTCTTAGGCTCTAATACCATGTATATTTTTACTATAGATTCAATAATTTATGTGATTGGCTAAAACACAAGACAATAGCATACTCTACTCTTTACTGGAAACCAAAATTTATTGATGAAAACAATAAGTAGAAAAGGAATAATATCAATGGCACATAATACAATATTTATCTCGGGAAAGAAAATGCTCAAAAGCCCTAATATGTATATTGCATTAACCGGAACATCTAAGAATAAAGTACAATGCTTGTTTGTCTTGAGCAATTCATGCACTGGTATAATCTAACGCTTGACTCACCAACCATATAAATCCAATGCTTAGTTAATTATGCTACCTATTAAGCCCCTAATTCCTTGTGCAATTCCTAGAAGAATCAACCCATACTTAATGGGAAATCCACTCTCCCACTAAGTAATAATACCCACCAACTTGTATAATCATGAAGATAAATTATTTTTGGGACCCGATATGTTAGTTGAAATGAAGCAAGTAGTGAGGAAATTTCGACAAAATTCAAGGCTTCTCAACATAGGCAAAAGGAATATGCGTTTAGGAAAAGGAATTATAAATAATTCCTAATAGGAAATCATGTCTACATCAAAATAAAACCAAAAATAAGTACTTTTTAGTGTGCTAGTTGCACCAAATTAGCACCTAGATATTATGGACCTTTCCAAATTCTGGAAAGAATTAGGTCAATAGCCTATCAGTTGGCATTACCTAGTCACATTCGGGATCATAATGTGTTCCATTTATCCTTATTAAAAAATTATGTGTGTGATTGTAAACATGTGATTAGCTAGCAAGAGGTGCAGGTAATTAAGAAAGATAATTTCTTATTTCAGCATTAAATTGTATATATATGGTTTTCATAAACTAATGATAGACTGTAATTGTGATACAGGTTGAGCCAGATGGCGAATTTTTGGTAGAGCCTCTACATATTCTACAAAAGAGTTAAATAATGTTACAGGGGTCAGAAAAACACATGTTAAGGTGCAATGGAAGAAGTTTATCCTGAAGGAGGCCACATGCGAAGAAAAAGTATTCAAGTTAAAATCTTATCCTAATATGTTCCAAAAGGGTTGGAGTAAACATCAAGGATGGCGCTACACACAAGGGGGGGGGGGGGGTGGGTGGGGAGGGGGGAGAAGACATAACCCCCAAAATGCATAAGTTACCATAGTCACTTTTACTTTTACTTTTAATTATCTTAGTACTTTTGATTTTCATATATTGGATGGAACTTTTGGCTCGAGGAAGAGCCTAGTAGACTTTATAATAAAAAAAAAGATTTGGAATTAAAAGATGTGTTTGAAAATTATAAGAAAGACCAAGAATAATGAATTCCAAACTCCTGACAGTTGGATATAGTTAAACAGCTATCACCTTCTCTCTCTCCTTGCACAAAGGAAAAGGAAAAGAATCCAATCTCAATGGGAGGATAAAGAGTGAACCAAAATGTGAAAACGAAAGGAAATGAAAACTATTCAGAGTTTTTTTGTAAGGCACAGAGAGCTATGAGATTTGAGGTGTTTTTGAGTTGGACACCAAGCCAGTGAAACCCTTAATTATGGAACCTTGAGGAAGGATAATTTTGAACTAGACTAGTAAGTCTTAAGGTTCAGGAATATACCAACTCACTGATTAGATTTTTTAACTTTCTGGAGGAATGAAGCTCAGGCAAGACTTAGGATGTCATTCTCAGACTTATGGTTGGGAGGCTTGGTTTTCTTAGTTCCTAAATAAATTGACAAGACAAAATATATATAAGTTTCTTACAAGTTATATATATATAATATATATATATATATATATATATATATATATATATATATATATATATAGTAGTAGTAATGAACTATGTGAAACACTATTATTTTATGTTATTTCTAATCTTGAAAATTAGAGACTAGGTAGCAGAAAATAAGTGTTCATTTATTATTATATAGATCAAGTTGAGAACATTACTTTATTATTATTCTCATTCTTGGATTATGAGTTATGTAGAAGCTAACAATTTTTTTTTTTGATATGATGAATGATGTTAATTAAGGCATGTGTGAAGGGATAAACCCTATGTATGATAATCGTGTCTATGAAAACAATCTTCTATGACATATGCATTAAGATCATTCTCACTACTATGTAGAGAAAGGAAATATTTACTGCTTGAACTTAATACATAGAAATGAAAACAAAACCACTTTACTATTCTAATTCCATGAGAATTCATAAATAAAAGAGTTGGGAGGAAATAGGTTAGCCAGAGGTAATGAGCCTGAGCTCAATGTATGGTAGTTCAGAGTTTAAAGCAAACAAGTGAAGTACCTTGAGGGTTGATGAACTGGCCCTAAAGTACCCAGGTCCTATTGATGGCTTGGTACCAACAATATTGAACAATATTTAATGAGATGTAAAAGAAAAAAAGCATAGTAAATAGACATGTTCTGATTCATTTCCAATTCATAATTATACAAGGCCAGAGAGAGTTTCCTGGTTGGATAAGATGAATAATAATGGGCTAGAGCTAAACCATTCACAAAATGCATATATTGTAAATCGAATACAAACACATTAAAATTGATGACTGACAAAAGAGCCATGCTAGGGTCGAGTGCTTATTAAATTGAATTTAGCTTCATACTCAAATATAAACCCATAAGCCAAATGTTATGCAAAAAATAATCCATGACCAAGACTGGACAATTAATATGAGTTATAATTTTATATATATATAAGTTAGAAGTAAATAGAACACTAAATTGAGAGCTTCACATAGTAATTGATAAATGTCCAGTTCATTTTCCTAATCATCCTTTTCCAAAAGAAGAACTTAATAAATGTTTTCAAGGCTATCCCACACAAGCTAAACATGTACAGAAAATACAAGTGCTTGATAAAATTGAATTTTACTCATAAAACCTAGTAAATTGTGGAAGACATTCTATTTCCTAATGCTGAACAAAATTTCTCCACTATCTTAGAAAATACTACCAAATAGGGATGAAGCAAGGGTTTGAGGCGACCTTGATAGAGGAAATGAGATTATGAATAAAACATGGAAATGAAGCAAAGAAACCCCAAATTAAGACTTACAAAAGATGGTATGATAAGCTCGAAGTTCAACTCAACAATCTAAAACCATGACTCACCTGTAAGGGTAAGAAAAGTCAAGGTTAGTTATTACCCTGTAAACCCCAAATTAAGACTTACAAAAGATGGTATGATAAGCTCGAAGTTCAACTCAACAATCTAAAACCATGACTCACCTGTAAGGGTAAGAAAAGTCAAGGTTAGTTATTACCCTGTAGCGAAAATTAAATTATGAAAAAAAAAACTGAGAAATATTGGAAATTGTCGAATTAATTGTAATGAAAAGGACACTCTGTGGAATGAGGGATTGAGAACCTACCATATAGTGAAATCGTTAACTTATTTTCTGTAAAATTACCAGTAAACCTTGTCGACACCATTGAGCCAAGAATGAGGCTAACCTGGTTGACTAAAGTTATAACCCTCTTCCTCTCACCGGTGGAAATAAAGCCTAGCTTGGAGAATACTTGCAGATAACAAAATGAAATTCGGGAAAAATCAATGTGAAAGATCAGGATATAATTCAGAGGGAAAATACCCAACGGTTTAATAGCGAACAATGAGAATTTTACCTCATGTTGTAAGGAAGGTTGCCAGAAAACTCCAGGACTGGCATTAGAAGAGAGAAGGACTAGTCATGTCAACAGAATGAAAGGTCGGGTGTGGAGTGGGAGCAACGAAGAAGTTATATAAATAACCCTTCGTTCCATCACCGTTGGAAGCTACCTCGAACTCATAGGCGGTGGATATGACTACAAATGTTTGTCTATGGAATGAAGTTACTGCAAGGTGTTACTCTGTGTCATCACTTGACTGAGGGTCATGCGATTTGGGTTGCATATATAATAAACATTATTTTAATGTCCAAAATAAATTCATGTAATGTGTACTCCTCGATAATCGAGAAGGATCCAATATTTGATAGCCATTACCTATATGTGATATTTATAAGTTTAATAGTGTAAAGTGATACATGTGACATATATTCATCCATTCATGGATAGAATCAAAACATACAAACAGAGATAGGCCCACCAAATATATCCATAAAAATGTTTTCCACATGGTTCAATGCCATGATTTTATATAGCTTAGAACCAATGAGGGGTTTGGATTGTGGCTTTCCATCTAACCTACCAAGGTTTTAAAAAATAATAATTTTCTTAAAAAAAATAATTTTAAAATAAAAATATATTTCGCAATATTATATTCAAAATCTAGAGTAAAAAAATATTTAATTTATTTCAATTATCGTTTGAACTTATTTAATTTCAATTTAATTTCTATTTTTATTTTTATGGGATGTGATTGAGTCAAAATGTTAAATGGGATATGACATGACAAGACATTGCATCTCTACCATATTGGTTGCTTCTCTAGGTGTAATTATTCAAATATTATTATTATTCAAGTTATTCATTTGTGTTAATTTTTACATTTAAAAAAAAAATCAAATAACTAACATTGAAATATTCAAATTTAAAATTATTCAACTATTACGGTGATAATGAATTTGAGTCAACTTTCAAGTTAAAGTTAACATTGGTTATGTTTTTTAATAATTTAGAAGAAAAGATTACTAGGTGTAAAATGGAATTAAAAAAAAAAATCATTATTGTTTTCATTTATATATATATATTTTTTTCTTAATGCTATATTTTTCTTTTCTTATCGTTATTTTTTTCTTATGGGTATATTGTTCTTTGATTTATATAATTGTGTTTCATAATTTACACGCTGAATTTTCCCCACAACATTATAATATTATTAAGCAACAAATGCAATTATGTATAAAGAACAATATGATCAACAATTCAATGGAACATAAAGGAACAATAGAAGAAAATCATTCACACATACAGACACCAGGATTGGTTGGAGACAAGGGGAAAACCCTAGAAGGGGGAAATACCTTTGAAATTCTTATTCTTATTATATTTCCATTAAATGTTTCAGCAAAGAGAGAATAAAATAATATATATCTTCAACCACAAAAATATCCAACAAAATCAACTAAACAACATCTAAGAGATGAACCCAACGATGCTAATAATAAAAAACTTGATTCGGAAGCTTGTGATCAACTATCGATATCTATGGTCTTCTAATTAATTTTATAGTAAAATTTTGAAATAAAACTATAGTTTCTAGCCACAGAGAAATTGTGTGTGCCTGTAGATGAAACCATCCAACCACACACACAAATGTATGTGTCTGCAATTGTAATTAAAAATTCCCCATGGAAACCCTGTAGATGCAACTCAAAACTTTAGATTACACGTGCAAGCTTAAAACTCTATACTTTTGGACGTGTGTGAACTCATATCCATGAACGAATTTAGACCTATGGAGCCAAATTAAAGAAAGAAGAATAATTTATGATTTCCAGATGAGGGTAAGTTGACTTGTATGCATAGCCATTCAAGGGTCTCGAATTTCTCTTTTGGGCCAACCTGTCCTTTTGTGCACACGTGGAATTCCATATTAAAAATATTTTTTTCCTTAATCAAATTAATATCTTCCAAGGTCTAGGAGGGGTCTTTCTTGATGAAGAAGGTTATCCAAAGCAACGAATTTATCCTTGATCTGCTAAAAATTTAACATTCCCTCTCAACTAGGGAGAAAGTACCAACTATAACATATGTTCCATTAAAATTATCTCGTCATCATCATATGTAATATTTTCTCATCTCTCCTCATCCCTTCTCATATTCACTTATTCTTGATCATCTCTTCTCATCCCTACTCATCCCTATTCGTCTCTGCTCAACCCATACGTTGAATACTCTTGAATATAAAAGAAGAATAATTTGACATCAAAGGGGCGCACAACCTACTACTCAAAGTCACTACCAATGGGAATCCAATGTTTCTACCCAGAAATATCTTCTAGTAGGGATCCACTACTATGATCTAAGAAACTTTTCTAGCAGGGAGCCAATGCTATGACTCGAGAAACCATAGAAAATAGGAGGGATGCCACTTACCTTATTAGGCAAGGACCATCGCTCTCCTATTTCATGACATAATAGGAGGGATACTGATCGAGGTGGATATTGGTGGCTATGCACCAATTCCACTTAAACCCCCACCATGTTTTCTTTTAGTTTTGGGTCCTAAGCTTCTAGAGTCATTTTGAGGCCCTAAACGATGATTTTGGGGAAAAGTGGGAGGAACATGGGATCTTGGACTGATGATTCTCATTCAAAATTGTAGTCCTTAGATAGATATTTCTAACAAGTTATTGTGCATGTCAAACGAAGATCGTATGTCAAATTTTCAACCCTCGGAACTTGATGTACCAATTTACCTGAAACAGGGCCCATAGTTTTGTGCTTCATCTCCTAGGGTTATGTTTTTGGATGTTTAGGGTTTTCTGTTGTCTCTCAACAATAAATGTCCCTTTGATATATATATATAGTGCAACATACATGGTGGAACATGCTTGGAGGAATGTGCACGAATGTAGAATGGTTGGGATCAGGTATATATAGGGATGTCAGATGAAGGACGTTATCTTGTGCAGTCTTAGTAAAAGGAACTTGGCTTCCGGGCTATTTAGATAAACGAAAGAGTGTGGGTGTTAGACTAAATTAGAAGTGTGAAGATATTTAGAGAAGCTGTGACATTTCATAATCTTGAGCCAATGGTTTTGGTGAGGGGTTGTACACTCTTGCAGCTCCCGTTTCTTTCTATCTTAAATCCTCACGGTGTAATTTAGATAAAACAATTATTAATCCCATAAATCAATAGATAAATGGATTGAAGGAAGTGCCTTTAAGACAGGACTACGATTGCGGTTAGTAGGCTCAACCTTGGGCTTACATCAAATTGGTATCAGAGCAAGAATACTTTGAAAATAGTAGGATAAAGAAGCAAAAGCAGAGTTTTGGCGGAATTGGATTTGGTTGAGGAAAAAAATTGTTTTTCAATTTAAATAGAAGATTGATGATTGTGGAATTATTTTTGTGAAATTGTTTTTTTATTGTATGAGGAGTTTGAAGCAGGTTGAATGCTCTCGAATTTAGAGAATATGATGAAAATGAGATCTGGATATAAGCCCAAAATCCCAATTCCTTTAAAAGCCTTGATCCTGGACCTGTGGGTTATGGCCCACAATCCTAAATGGAAGCGATTTAACTTTTAAAACGTGGAATTACATTAGATATCGATCATCCCTTAAACACCATTTTAAGAATGCAATAAAGACCATCATCAGGACCCAATGTCAAAGACTTCCTGTCCTTCTCCAGCTGATTCATCAAGGAAACTAGCAGAGCGCTCGTTGTTTTTGTTCAATCCTTTTAGGGAATCTTCAGTCCTCGTCCATTGCATACAGACGGCAATAATATGCCACCAGATGCTCCTTCTTCTGCAGATTATCGACTCTCTAAAGATAACTGAGTAAAATCTTTACAGGCTCAGACTCGTTCACCATGGCCGATCTGTATAGCAATCCTGCGGTATTGCAGTCGCAGATTTTGACAGGGGACAAATGATCTCAATTGCAATCAGAACTCAGCAATCCAAAACTGCTAACATGACCAATGAGAAAGGAAAATTGTTTGTACTGCCACGAGAACCAAATCAACATCAATTCGTTGGAAAATCTTTGTGGATTTTTTATTACAGACCATATACACACACATAGTTATAATCGATCAACATATATAACAGTTACACAATAATTCAGATTGCCATCGATCCATCAACAAGTTCAAAATACAAATTTAACTTCTTTACAAAAGACAAACACGCAGGGTTATACAAACAACACTAATCCCAGGTTTATATATTACACAAAACGGTTACATACTAAGGCGTTTCAGCGTTAGAAACGAGCTCACACTCGGCTACATCTTCCTCACTCACAATTTCTTCCCAGAACAGATATCTATTACACCCCTATTGCATTACATTTATATAAGAATTCTTAGGAAGGATCGATCCTATCCTCCCCTGCCTTTTCTCCAATCAAAGCTCTCCAAGAGCATGCATGGCTATTAACAACTACTTTAAATCCACTTTAAATCTGCTTTTCTGCTTTAAAACAGGTTTTCCTCTGTTCTGATCCTCTCATCCACGTTTGCTTGCTTTGTTGTTGGGTTCTCCCGCATCAGACTCTTGAGGCACAAAAATTTATGACCTCTTGGTTATATGCTTCTGGTCTTCGTAATATCAATTTTATCCACTGCATTCTTTCATTAGAACTACTTCCATGATTTTCTGTGAGCTGCAACCAACCTTTGCAGTAACAATCTCCTTTGTTACATGATACATCACCAAGCCCTCCGCACTCGGTCTTTTGGCACCCTTCTCTAGGTTGTTGCAAATCTTCTCACCTTCCGTTGCTGCCATCTGCACAATAGCAAGACCATAAAATCTCCATCTTTAACACAACTATACCTCTTTCTGCTTCTGCTCACATTCTTCTTTCTTCTCTCAGGAATCCTTTACCTGCTCTAATACCACCTGATGAAAATGAGATCCGGGTATAAGCCCAAAATCCCAATTCCTTTAAAAATCTTAATCCTGGACCTGTGGGTTATGGCCCACAAGCCTAAACGGAACTGATTTAACTTTTAAAACGTGGAATTACATTAGATATCGATCATCCCTTAAACACCATTTTAAGCATGCAATAAAGACCATCATGAGGACCTAATGTCAAAGACTTCATGTCCTTCTCTAGCTGATTCATCAAGGAAGCCAGCAGAGTGCTCGTTGTTTTGGTTCGATCCTTTTGGGAAATCTTCAGTCCTCGTCCATTGCATACAGACGGCAATAATGCCACTAGATGCTCATGCTTCTGCAACTCATCGTCTCTCTCAAGATAAGTGAGTAAAATCTTTGCAGGCTCAGAGTCGTTCCCCATGGCCGATCTGTATAGCAATCCTGCAGTATTGTAGTCGCAGATTTTGAAAGGGGATAAATGATCTCAACAGCAATCAAAACTCAGGAATCTGAAACTGCTAACACAACGAATGAGAAAGGAAAATTGTCTGCACTGCCACGAGAACTAGATCACCATCAATTCGTTGGAAAATCTTTGTGGATTTTTTAGTACAGACCATATACACACAGATAGTTATAATCGATCAACATATATAACAGTTATAGAATAATTCAGATCGCCATCGATCCATCAACAAGTTCACAATACAGATTTAACTTCTTTACAAAAGACAAACATCCAGGGGTATACAAACAACACTAAACCCAGGTTTATATATTAAACAAAACGATTACATACTAAGGCGTTTCAGCCTTAGAAACGAGCTCACGCTTGGCTACATCTTCCTCACTCACAATTTCTTCCTAGAACATATATCTATTACACCCCTATTGCATTACATTTACATAAGAAGTCTTAGGAAGGATCGATCCTATCCTCCCCTACCTTTTCTCCAACGAAAGCTCTCTAAAAGCATGCATGGCTATTAACAACTACTTTAAATCCACTTTAAATCTGCTTTTCTACTTTAAAATAGGCTTTCCTCTGTTCTGATCCTCTCGTCCACGTTTGCTTGCTTTGTTGCTGGGTGCTCCCGCATTAGAATACATACAGAGGTGTATGAGGAAAGGACAGAGGATATGTGCAAAGAACTGTCTATAAGCAAAGGCCATAAAGAAGTATTGATATTTTATGGTTGACATTGGTCATAAGCATTAATGTTTCTAGGTGGCAGCCAAAGTGGGATTTTGAAAGGAGAATTGTGACAAAACCCAACAATAGTAGATGAATTGCTGAAGATGAGGACAACATAATTTCTTAAATGAGGAAGTGAGTAGTTGAAACTATATCAACCTATCATATTTTGAAGCTAAGGAGGAAACATGCTCAAGGAAAGAGGAAAAATAAGTTCTATGATAAAGGACTGGAGGAAGAGGACAGCTTCCAACAAATAGAAGTTGGGTAGAAGTTGGTGCAAACATTTCCACAGTAATTATGGGTATAATTTCCAGAGACAAATACATTGACAGATAGAAAGAGAAGGCTTGTTATAGCTCACAAAGTGGACAAGGAATTTTCATAGAAGATGAAGAAATGGCTACTAATTGTCATGAATAGGGTTCAAGGAGAAGTCACAACAAAATAATAAAGAATTCTAAGGAAGTTTGCATTAGAAGGATGAGAGATGAAAAGTTTAAGAGGTAGATGATTGATTTGAATGCATAATTAAATCATTTCAAATAGTTTTGTAGGTAAACCAAAAATATGGCTAGTAAATGAAGAAAAAGAAGGTAAGATGGCCTTCACTACAAAATAAATTAAGACAAGGGATGTGTGCCAGATTCAAGGAAGATATTAGAGTGCTTCAACATGAGATGAGAGAGTTCATTTATGAACTAGAGCATGGATAACTTCTTGGAGAAAGTGAAGATAAATAAGATGCTAAGGAAAAGTATTTTGGGGATTAGTTTATGATAATAGAGACTTTTGTTTTCAATTTCAATCATTGGTGCGTGAGCACAGGTGTTGCGGGTGAAGATGGAGAGTAGGGAGACTAGGTTGTTATAGGAGAAGTTACAAAGGAATAATTGTCTTATAAATACAATTAGAGTAAGCAGTGAATGAGCATACTAATGGAAGGAGAGTCTAAGGTGATTTTGTTTTTTTTAGACAACATGCCTAACACAGAGAAATTTTTTATTTTTGGTGATGAAATTGATAAACTCAAGTTTGAGAATTCTAACATTAAGAAGAAAGAGGAAGAAGTTGTTGTAGTAGAAGAGGCCTTGATGTTAGAAGCATCCACATAGACTCTAAATTCTCATGTTTTTAAAACTAATACGTCCTTTGTGTCTACAGGAGAAGATAAATGCAAGGATAGATAAGCTTATAAATCTATCATTTCATAGAGGAAATAACAATGAAAAGATATGTAGATACAAATATTGGAAACTACCATGAGAACAAAGAAGAAAAAGGAACAATATGTTGGTTTGAAGATACTTCATTCAGAAAATTACAAGGAATTTTAGAAGAATTTAGGAAAGAATACAAGCAAATAACCATGGAACTGGAAAAACAGGAAAAAGAGGAAGAAGAAAGGAGAAAAATTATGGAGGAAACCTTGCACAAAGGTATGAGTTATTACTGGAAAATTTTTCATTTTAATAAAATGGAGAATATGAAGTTATTGGAGTAGACAGACAACATGAAATTGTAGCTTAAAGATATACAACAAAAGAAACATAGTTTTGTTGAGTAGAAATATGAAGAACTAGAAATGAAAATAACCATATAGATTCCTTGTAAAGAACAACATCTATCAATAAAGAATAGAAGTAGCGGCCAAATTCAACATAAAGATTGTAGAACAAGTATGTACCAACTAGAGGACCAACTGGACATAGAAGTTGAGGAATTGAGGAAGTTGATGATAAGGGTGTCTCACAAGAGTAATGTAGCTGAAAAAAGAGGATGGAGAACAAAATGCATTGAACAAAACAAGTTTACATCAGCATGGAAGGAGGGAAACTACAATGAAAGATCTGGAAACCAAGAAGGAAGAAGTAAACAATAGTAGAACAACAACAACATGAGAGAGCAACTGATTTACTACAAGTCAAAGTTTGGGATCCAGGAGAATTGCATCAGCTTATGAAAGGACATGGTCTATGCATACCATGAATCTTTTGCATCTTGGTAGTCTAATGCAGGATCATTCCACTTCCAAGTCAAAATGTATTTTGACTACACTAGTGGTTTTTCATTTACCAAGGGAAGTGCCTCCCTACATGCATGAAATTGTTTAATTTAATGTATTTTCATAAGTTTTTTAGAATGATTATATATAATTTATTGAAGTGAGAATTTTTGTAATAATATATTCTCTAAATGATAGACATCGAGAATATTTGGGAGAGTTAGAGAGGTTTTAGAGTTAGTTGAATTTGTTGGGAGGATTTTTTGGATCTGAAGATCTAGACATACGATTTGTTGAAGAAATTGTGGATACAAACTAATTCTAG
The DNA here is from genome assembly GCA_000404065.3 of Pinus taeda. NCBI lineage: Eukaryota > Viridiplantae > Streptophyta > Pinopsida > Pinales > Pinaceae > Pinus > Pinus taeda. The sequence goes on from APFE030384174.1 coordinate 57,253, forward strand.
TTCACAATACCTTTGTTTGTATATGTCTTTTAAACCAAAAGGAATAAGGAGTGAACATAGGAATATATGAGAGAGGACTTGAGGGCCAAGAGTGGCCATAGGGCCAAAAACAGTCGAATGATGTATTCTAGGCCAAGGGCCTTTTGTGACTGCTTTTGTATAATGTTGGAGAATATCTTTTGAGTATAAGGATCCAAAATTCAAAACCTTTGTTATTATTCATAAGTATGTAATGTACATATATGTGTCCAATTATTGATGTTGAAGGTATTAAATCTCATGAGGGGTTATGCCTTGACATAGTCAGAGTGATCCAAGTGGATCCATAAATGCTCATAAGTCAAAGATGGTTCCAGAAAGGCTCAAAATTCAAAGTCCTTGGATTGTAATGAAAATATGATCAGATCTAAGAGCTTATCCTAAGCCTTCCAACTACACAAATGACACCTCAATCTGAATTCGTATGCAAAAGTTATGACCAATTAAAGTTTTGGTCAACCAGGCCCATTAGCTAAATTTGGTAGAGCACTAACTAAATTTGGAGCCTAGCTAAAGTTGGTGCACTTACTAAACTTGGCAAAAGTTAACTAGGAAAAAAAATGGAACTTAACAATGACTGTTTCTAGCAGTCAAAAGTGGTGAAATTTTCGTCTACTTAAATTTTTTTATGACCCTTAAAACTTAGCCAATGATTTTTGAATCCTTATTTCAAAAATAAAATATAAACAAAAATATTACCCTGCCAACCCCTTCCATGGAATATTATTATATATATATATAACAACAAAAATGGCTCGCAGCCATATATATATTGTTTGACCACCAAATGAACTAGTGTTGATGGGGATCAAACGCGTTAGGCTGGTTCGACTACCCCACCATTAGGCAGCCCCATTCCAAAAATTAAAGCACTGCCATAGTAATAAAACCAAATTCCAATTTGGGGGTTCTATGGGTCTGACATCTATACCTCCATAAATAGATGCCTTAATATTACCCTGCCAAACAGTCCACCCAACGACCCCGTTGGGAATTATTCCCTGCAATCTAATATTTAACACCAAGTTCATTCATTCAATTAGTGGCGGAGAAATGGAGGATCTATGAATGATATTACAACAAAACTATGATGCAGTTATAGGAGGTGGAACCTTGACGAAACATATCTTGGAGGAATATTTTAGATTCCTTAGAAATGATTTTTGATAGCATCATAATTATGTCAAGTTTATACTCAAATTAGCCAAATTTTCACCAAGATTTTGATGGTTTAATCAGTTTTCTAATCGGAGTCATGAATTTTTTAGAAGAAGAATTCTAAGGGTGGAATCATTAAGGTGGAATCTTGATGCATGAATCTTCATGGAATCTGAGATATTCCCTAAAGGTCTAAAAATGACATTTTTAGAACCAGGCCAACTTTAAACTCATTTTCCTCAGTTTTTCACAAGGAACATGATGGTATGATAAGTTTCTTTATATGAGTATTTGAACTACAATTAGCTTGTAAAATATAATCTTTTAGGAATCCTTGGGATTCTCGAGGAGCCCAATTTGACTTAATAAAAAAGGGTGAAGTTTATAGTCAAATTTCATGATTTTTTGCTAGGAATTCAACCATGCAATCCATTTCTTTAGTAGAGCTGTGTGTTTTCAATCTATCCCCAAAAGTGGAGGTATAAGATGAACTCATTCTATTTCTTCTTTTAATTTTTGATGAGATGATGATTTGATATTGGCATCCTTGTTTTCCATTTTGTTAGAGGATCCTTGTATGCCACTTCATGCAATTATTAGATATTTTGTCATGTTGAAGAAGGGATTTTATGAGTGATATTTCTTATAGAAGAGTATCTCATAGAGAGACATGCCACTCTAGCTATGGGATTTCTTCCTTGTATTGACAAATAACACATCATGTACTCATCATCATCTTGCAGCAATCAATGTAGTGGCCACTGACCCCCCCACTCTTGACACCAGGCCCAGAGGTGTAACCCACACTAGGTGAACTCCATTATAAAATTGTGTGACTTCTTTGATTTAATCATTGTCTTTATGTTTACTTTTATTTTAACTATGGAAATGTGGTTTTTCATACTCTTTCACATGCAGTTCTGCTAACATCACATAAGTAAAAGATCTTGGTTAATTTTGGTAGTTGAGACAATCTAGATCATAGAGATTGACTACAATATTGAGACATAACTAAGGAGGAAGTTGAAGACTGTGCAAGAAGAAGCCAAATAAAAGTTATAGAGAGGAACGCAGTGCCCGAGACCAAGACAAAGATTGAAGCAGAATTGTACAGGCTTAGGCATGATAGCACATTGAAGAAATGAGAACATAAGAATACTTTCAATCTTGTTAGACTCGATTGGGAAGTTGATATCGTTGACAAATGATGCATTTGCAGTAAAGAATTAGAGTGGCACCATGGATGAAGCATTAGAGTAAGCAGTGAAAGAATTGATGCATAGAGGAATTAGTTCTAAGAGTTACATGAAAACCAGGAGGAATGATGAATAGACCAAAGACTTAGGAATTTTTTAGTCTCGATGGAAGTCTATTACTTAACCGTTCTGGGAGATGGGACTTGACAAAGCTAGGAGATGAAATTCATTATGTTGGACTAGAAGGTTAGAAGCTCGTAAGAATTATTAATTATCATTTAAGAGTGTTGGGTTCAAGGGATCTGACTATTAATGAAGGCAATAGTTTATGGGAAAATTATTTATCAAAGCCTTGGTGTCGAGCTAGCAGGAATAACAACTGATAGAGACCAACAGCTAATATGGAATTTTCTGTTTCCTGAGACATAAATTGCATGGAAGCTCGAAAATGATTTACCCGAAGACTCATTAAATTAATTTGATAATGGAGTCAAGCACTAGGACAAGCACACGAGAGGCTAGAATCTGATTGGACTACCCAAAGAATTTATACCCCGATGGTTTATTAACTCATCTACCCGTCAGTTTAATCTTTTGAGAGCATCTTATGTGTAAAGGAAAACAACCAAAAATACATAGGAGTGTGGTGTGGAAGAGTGGTCCATACACGAAAACCCCATGTACATGTAAGATTTTAAAGAGCATAATTAAATATATCCCTGGGCATATGAACATTCATGCTATAGTCTATTAAACACATATATACATAGAGAAGCAGACATGGTCAACTCAGCCAGGAGGATTGTGTATTAATTTAAAAATGTCGGGATCAAGTATATATAGGGAGGTCATATGAAGGACCTTCCCTTTCGCAGTGTTACTCAAAGGAACTTGGCTTCGGGGCTATTTAGACAAATGAAAGAGTGTGGGAATTGGAGTAAATTAGAAGGGACAAGGCATATAAAGGACTTGTGAGATATTTGAAGCTTGAGCTCAATGTTTTTACTAAAGGGTTGTACACCATTGTGGTTCCCCTCTCTTTATATTTTAATTCCTCCCATTATAATATAGATAAAGGGATTATTAATCTCATAAATAGATAGATAAAGGGACTGAAGGAAGCTCCTTTTAGATAGGTCGAGACTATGGGTATTAGGCTCAACAATGGGCCTGCATGAAGTTGTTATAAATTTGGCATGAGATGAGCCTATTGGTTGTAACTGACCTGTCAAAATTCTCAAATAAGAGAAGGAAGCTTATCAAGAAATAGAGAGATGATTCCAAATTATAATGATCCCTCTAAACTCCCCTTGGGCATATTGGGATAGATAGTCACTTTTCCCCATATATATTTCATAGTCTTTGTGATGGATTTAAGGGAACACTTATTTTCCTAGATTAGAAGGATACTGAGATTTTCTTGACATATATTTTTCTTTCATATTCATTATTTGAGTTTTTATTTAAGATCCTTAGCATTCCACATTATGTGTTTCATTGAAAACATTGAGAACATGGGTGGAAAATGACTTGCATTTGTGGAACTCTACTCGCACTTACTAAATAATCACTTAGACCTTATAGTAATTGACCATTGTTTTTTTGGCAGTATTTTTTTGCTCTCTTAGGACACTTAACTATTAAATTAAAGAATTTATTTTCACTCCATGGAAAGAATAAGAAGGCATATGGGGAGGTCTATTATCTATGTTTTGTCTTGTCCTAATGCTTGAGATATGTACCTATAATAATTTGAACCTGCTCTTCTAGTATGGCCATTACATATTTACCCTTCCATTCCTCGACTAGTGTTTGTAGATATATATCCCATCACTCCATGTCTTTGATATCCTCTACATATGAAAGCTCCTGAGTGCCACCTTCTATTTATACATTTTCCTAATTGAGATGGATTCTGAGTGTTTCCTTTGCCTTCTCCATTTGTTGAATTTTCGACTTAAATGTTTCTCCAATTCCTTCCATCATCGCTCCCTCGCCCCAAAGTTATTTCCTCTTATGCTCAAGGTTGTAGGACTATATATTTATTTTTGTTAATGTATATTGTTGAAGTGTTGTCTCGAGTATTCTTTTCAACAATCTTTTGATGATGCGTTATTCTTCAAATCCCTTTTGATCTACAGATTAATTGGGTTTTTATACTTGCTAGGTTTGATTGGAAGGAAATTTATAAGTAGGTGACAATACTCATGGAACCTACAAGATATTAATGAAATTTTCTCATAATATATTGGTTTCTCCTAGATTATGTCCTTGTTGCTCTATTGAATACCATTTGGAATTAGAGGCTTGGATATATCTAAATATACATAGAGGAATTCACAAGAGATGTATCTCCCTTACTTGGCTATATTAGATACCATGATAAAATGACTGATAATATTAATGATACTCTTGAGAATTCTAGGGCCCTAAAATTCCTATGCAAGGCAATAGAGCCAAATCCAAATAGGAGAGGATGTGAAGTATTTCTTGTGAGGGTTGAATTGTTGAACATAGGGTTTCATAAATAACCCATCTGAGTTCATGAAGTAGGATTCCCCTCTGAACATTTTATGCCTCTCCTCAATGTTGTTGAATATTTTTGTGAATAAACAATAGAATCTTATCTTAAGTTCTAGATCCCCTTTTATAGTGAAGTTCATTTTTATCTAGCTTAAAATAATTCTCTCTGAGGGCCATAGGTCAATAAATTTGTAGATGATTACATGTTATCTCATGTGTTCAACTTGCACTCCAATTATTTCTACAGGTATTTCCAAAACATATGTTTTGGATGCCTATGGAATACATGATGTATTTCCTTTTTTATTTTTCGTTAGTGCTTTCATGGTTTTTGTGCTTACGTCGGGATTTCTAGGTGTGGTGGTGTTAATTCTCTAATCTAAAGGGCTTTTAGGATTGACAAAAATTGTTGAATTTATGTAGCAAATTTGAGTGAATCCTACTTGCTACAACATTTCCAAAGTACGAGTTGAATCCACCCATCCTCCAATTACAGCATTATAAAATAAGTCAATCAAAAGGAGTACATAAACCCCAGGTACAACACAATTGTAGACCATTTTTGCAAATTAATACAAAGGAATTCACCATGATAAATAATATTGCATTTTATTGGAGACTTCTAATCACTTCATCGTAATTTTAAATATTAGTATTTATTGTGTTATTTTATATTCAAATGAAAATTTAATTGATAATATGACACAATTTTTAGTATATTAGAGTTTTTCACTAATAATTTCCCATGTTTTCCTATTATCTAAACATTTTGAATCAATCAAATTACATAAAAATAAAATAAAACAAAAGAAAACAAAAAACAATAATTAAGATGAATTGAGGTGAAATAGTCAATTTACAATTGCCAATTTTCAGGCTCCACATTTTGACAATTCATGGCTTTGCCAATGGTATTCTTGTGAAAGCATATCTATGTCTGTGTATCATATATATATATATATATATATATATATATATATATATATATATATATATTATATATATATATATATATATATATCTGCTACTAGTGTAGATCCATCTTGACACTAGATATACCAAGCATTGAGAGAGCTTAAATTTCTTGAGTTGCAAACATCTTTTAGAGTGAAAAGGAATTTGATACCTCTCAAATCTTGGTAGATCCAATGTTAAGATGGGTTTAGGTTGGTTATATTAATGGTGACAATTATTATTATTGGCAGTAAACTTCGTTATTTATTAATATTTTCTTTGCTAAAGTAGGATTATTGTAATCTTTTTTTTTTATTGGTAATTAAAAAGTTATTGGTATTTAAATTAAAAATTTATTGGAACCTCTTAAGATATAATGTCTTATGTATTGAAGAGTGTTTATTATTTTCTCATTTCAAGATTTGTGCTATAGTTTTGGGAGTTCACTTCAATATTCTTGTTATGATTACTAGATATTTTGTACTCATTAAATAGTAGTTTATATTATCAGTTACGATAATTATTATAGTTTGATTGTCAAATAATGTTATTACTTCTTATCAACTATCACAACCATATAAATAAAATTGTTGGAAAAATTCCATAGGCATCAATCCATAACAAGCATCAAAATGCTTACTCATTAAAATTAAAACCAAATAAAAAATAACTAAGTTATCAATTTATTTTAAATTATTATTTATTTTAAATTATATATATATATATATATATATATATTATATATTATATAATATATATATATATATATATATATATATAATATATAATATATATATATCGATATATATATATATATTAATATATATATATATATATATAATATATATATATATAGAGAGAGAGAGAGAGAGATAGAGAGAGAGAGAGAGAGAGAGAGAGAGAGAGAGAGAGATTACCTTTCCTCTTAATTACGACTGATAGGTTCTTTGTGGTTAAGGTGGCCTGAATCTAATCTGGGTTCAGTAGATAATTACCTCTAACATGAGCTCTGCTAGGGTTTCAATGTAAGAAGTTTATGTAGAATATTGTTGCTCAAGTGTCATATCCACACACGGAATTTACTGATTGGGTGTTACATCAAAGCTTAAGGGATTGGCTACATGTCAGGGGCTTCTAAGGGCTGGGGGTTGCGAGGGTTGCCACCTCCTTCAAAAATGTGGTAACAAGATCCTATTTCGCTACGATCAAAGAAACTGGTAGTAGCTCATACAAATGCTAAAATCAATGACATTCATCAAAGTTTGGATGCTTAATGGAAATGTCTCATGAATGGTTGTTGTCTACCAAAGGCTGACTCGAATCCTAAAGTCATCATCCCCAAAAATCGCTTAGAGAAATCTAGGCAATTTATGAAAGAACATGCAATCGTGAGTAAGTTTATGCACATTTGGCCCAACGAACCAAATCTCATTGGCTGGATCTAGCAAAAATGGCAGTCAAGAGCCCATATCGAGGTGAATCTAAGAGCCAAAGGATTCTTCGCGGTTATTTTTATAGATCTAGAGGACCGAAAGAGGGTTTTTGACAATCGATATTTTTTTATGAATAATGCATGTTTCCTCATGCGGCATTTGGAACCCTACTACAATCTGGATAACGAATAATTTTGGCGGCTCCCATAGGGGTCAAACTATACTCACTTCCAGAGGATTTATGGGAGACGAATATTTTGGATTCAATAGGAAACTCCATTGGGGATTTTGTTCATATCTCAAAAATTACGGAGCATAAACGTCATTCGTCTCATGCTCAAACCTATGTCTACATGAATATATCTAAACCCTCTCTTGAACCAATGGAAATTATATATCATGATGACGTTTGGACCCAACCATTAGATTGTCAATGTTTTCCCTTTAAATGTCACCTATGCCATGAATATGGTCACCTATTTCTGGACTTCCTACAGAAACCCAAGGAAGACCCCCCTCCAACATTGAATCCACCCATGGAATTATTTTAGAAGTTTCAGAATAGAAGGAACTGAGGAAACAAAGGACCATCATGATGACCACTGGAAATCCCTCCATGAACCATGCAAAAATCAAGTGTGAACCATTGTGCGGCATTGGAGGGGATGGTGGACCAGGAAATAGAGAAAGACTGCATACCTGATGTATAGATGAAATAGGTAATAGATAAGGATGTCACAGTAAAAGAACCTAAGGAAAATCAAGCTAGTAAGAGGAAATCACCTGAAGTTGAGTCATCAGAGAAGGTAATCCAAAGAATTCTAGCTCAAGCACAATAAGCCCTAGAATAGGAAGATCATCTTGAAAACAAAAATTAGGATGAGAGTTTTATCGTAGATTTCTTAAGTACCTCTGGAAAAGTGTCGGAGGAGGACATACCCCAGGAGAATATAGAACAATTCCTCTGGTTGTATAAAGAATGGGAAGAATGGAAAAAAACCAGGGATGCCTTCCCCCACACTGCTTCCGTTATAAAATATGGTGTGTTAGCCATCAACCACGTGAAGAAAAAATTAAGACCATAAAAGAGGAATAAGGGGTGAAAAAATATAAGTGAAGTAATTTGGGAAGTAAGGGAACTCCTGGTTAACTCGAGGAAAGAAAACGTGCTCACAGTGTATTTTCACCACCCCCCTATCACTCATGAAAAACGTTCCTTGGAAGACACTGGGCCTCAAATCCAAAGGCAAGGTGGGGTACCTGAAGGAGATAATTAAATAAGAGAAACCGAACATCATGGTATTACAAGAGGCTAAAGTATCACAACATGAAATGATGCATATAATCGAAAGATGTTGGCCATAAGCAAAATACATGGCATTTGATGCGAAAGGTAGCACAGGGGGTCTAGCAACATTATGGGATTCAAGAACTCTTTCAGTTATTTATTGGGTTACATGTCCCAATATTTTTATAGGGAGATTTTAATGCCTAGGGTAATCAGTGGAAATATGGCTATCAAGGGTCTATGGATTGTCCATGCCAAGTTATAAACAAAGTTTTCAAAGAGATCTGGTGCAAATAAGGGGCACACAAGGTAAGGAAAGTTGGATTATTTCTGGGGATTTATATATGAATAGGCACCTAAGTGAGAATAAAGGTGGCATCATATGACTAGATCTAATTTCTCAGACCTTTCCGGACACAATCTACGAAATTAAGGTTGAGGATATTGACTATGTCAATGGCAGCTATAGCTGGAATAATTATCGTGAGCCAAAGCACCAAATTTCCTCTTGGCTAGACATGTTTCTTATTTCATAGGACATCATTAAACAAGATATGTATCTTTAAGCAACCATCCTCCCATTCCTAGGATATGATCATTGGCCTATCATATTGGAGTTTGACTTAAAGTTGCCACCTAGAAACTACCCCTTCTGCTTTGAAGCATTATAGTTTCAACGACCAGATTTTGTTCCCAAGTTGGAGGAAGGAAATCAAGGTAATGGGATGGTATTGCATGGAATCATTCCAATAGAATCTAAAATAACTCAAGAACAAAATCAAGGATTGGAATAAAATAGATATCATCAATATTTAGAAAGAAAGAAAGCCATTGGAGGAGTCAGTGTAGGTGATTCAACAAAAGATTTTCCTTGAAGGAAGAACAAAACAGTTGGCAAACCAAGAAGAGAAAGTTCTTATGGAACTAAAGCAATGACAAAACTAGAAGGAAAGCCTATGGAAACAAACATAGATAATCCAATGGTTGCGTGAAGGGGAATGTAACACCAAGTTCATTCATAGAACAAGAGTAAAGCATCATCAAACCAATCGAATTTTATCGCTAAATGGGTAGGACAAAAGAAGGATTTTATGCCATGAAGAAATCTCAAAGGAATTGATCTCTTACTTTCAAAACCTTTTATTGGAGCCTGAAGGAGATATAAGTGTCATCATTCCAAAGGTAACTCAATTCATTTCAAAACTAATTAGTGATGAACGAAATGAAACCTTAATTTGTAAAATCTCCTTCTCTAAGGTTGAGGAAGTGGTTAAATCTCTACCTCTCAATAAATCTCCTAGCACAGATGGTTTCACCTAAGAATTGCTTAAGATCGGGTGGAATTTCCTTGGTATGAAAATCCATGCATTAGTAAAAGAATCCAACAAAATGCAAATGATCTAGTCTTGGCTTAACGTTGCGATGGAGCAGAGTGATTTTAAGCCAATTTCTTTATGTAATGTTATGTATAAGATTATATCATGAGTAATTGTTCACCGAATAAAGCCAATTAAGAATTATATCATGAACCTAAAACAATATAGCTTTGTATAAGGAAGGAAAATAATGGATGGGATCATAGCAACTCATGAGGTAATGGACTCGTTAAAGACAATTAAATTTCCATGTATGATCATCAAAATTGATGTTTATAAAGATTATGAATACCTTAACTGGAATTACCTTATACATATTTTGGATTCTTTTCGATTCTTGCAGAAAGTTGGATAAAGTGGATCAATTCCCTCATTGAAACACCTTTGTATTCAATATTGGTTAATGGATCACCCACCCAAACAATTAAGGAATCTAGAGGCGTTAGGCATAAGGATCCAATATCCTCATTCCTCTTCATGATTGTAGCAGAGGGAATTAGAAGATAATTAAACGTAGTGGCAAAGTCAAGTCTCCTTCAAGGATTATGATTGGATCCTTGAGCCAGGCCAATTACCCATCAAGAATTTGTTGATGACACCATGTTTTCTGGTAAGCCTACAGTTCAAGAGGGAAGACGGTTGGGAATTATATTATAAGACTTCCAGAAGGCCTCAGGAACTCTATTAAATGGGCATAAGTCAGATATCTACTTCTTCAATACCATCCCCAGGGTCCAGAGTCACCTGGCACAAACATTGGGATTCCGCATAGGAGCTCTGCCAAGTACTTACTTGCGGATACCATGTATTTGCAACCCCCTATTGATGACATGTTGGAAGGATATTCTGGATTGTATTGATAGGAATATCTCCATATGGAATTTCAGGGTGCTAAGCTAAGTGGTAAAATTAGTTCTACTCAAATATGTGGCTTAAGCCATTCCCATCTATTAGATGTCAGTTCTCCCAACCCTGAAAGGAATGTATAAATATATTGTCTCTAGATTCAAGAAATTCTTTGGTCAGGTACCCAGATAGCGGTGAGATGGTCCTTAGTAGCATGGAAAAAATTATGCAATCCAAAACATAATGGGGGGCTAGGCCTACGTGATTAGAACTAGTAAAAAAAGTCCTAGGTGCTAATATTTGGTGGACATGGCTACAAGGAGGACCAAAAATTTGGAAGAGCATATGGACTAATAAATATAGAAATAATGAAATTATTGAATTGTTAATGAATAGAAAAGAATCCCATCAGGCTCCTCTAAATGGGATATGGCAAAGAATTGCAAGAAACTCATTCAAGACCATAATTTTTGGGAGATCGTGAATGGACAAACCACAAATTTCTAGGACAATGCTCAGATGAAAAAACCCATGTTATGTGATTAGGAAGACCTCATAGATATATATGCTCTCACATCATAGGTAGGGGGAAATAAGGTTAAATAGTTATGTAAGGTGTCCAACCAAAAAGATAAATGGATGGATTTTAAAGCACAAGATGACTGGTCAGATCATCATAACCCTCTACCTTGGAACATGTTTGATGAGCCCCAGAAATGGGTAATTATATGGGCTCATTTTTCCTCTTATTTAGACTTAATCCACCATTCTCATTAGTTTGTTGCATTTTTTTGTATATATTTATGCTAATAGAGTGAATTGGGTTAGTCACTTTACCATGTAGTCTAATGTGTGTTTTATACAGATTTTTTGGGACAATTTTGGACAAAGACAAAGAATTTATGAGAAAATGGTAGCCAAACTCAAGGAAAACAGGGAAGAGGACTTGTAGGGGGGTCTCTCCTTCATTAAGGACCCCTTTCCTCAAATCCTCCATCAGCAACTCAAAGCACAAAGGCCCACATTGATTACTCCGAGGGGCAGCTGAGCAAGTCAAGTAGGATTGTTGTTTATCTTCAGTTCTAAGAAGGCAAGTTCCTTGCATTTAGGAGGATTGTTGGAAGTCCCAATTTGTATAAATAAGAAGGCTTAGAGCCTCAATAGGTTAGCCATTTCTTAGTTTATTTTTCGTACTTTTGTGCAACATTGTGTTCAACTCATTTTCGAGTTCTTTTTTAGAATAGTTTATGTAATGTAACTGTTATTTTTTATAATGAAGATGAAACAATTTTTGAGCCAGCACTGATCTCTTTTAGAGGTCTGAAGCTCTCGGTTTAGGGCCCAACCCAAGCTACCTAGCACCCCCTATTGTGTACTTATATTCTTGTGTTTCAGTTCATGAGTTAATTTACGTTGCATAGATTCACTTTACGTATTTCGATTAGGTTGCTTTTGATAGTTGGTATAGTTGTTTTTGTTTCAATTTGCTTAAGTAAGTTGTTGCAGTGACAGAAAAAGATCCAAAAAGGCCAGCAACAAGTCTTGATCTCCTTTCTCCCTTCTTGGGACTATGATTTGAGGTCAAGGCACTACTGCTACCACTAAAAACACAGTTTTTACTCTTCCATGCAACTGCTAGTGTGATACTTTGAGTTGGAGAGGTTGATATTGGTTCAGAATCATTTACTTAGATCATTTACTATTATTTTCCAATAATTCTCTCGCATGATTTTCTATTCATAAGGTATTGTTCAAAATTTTCTATTTATAGGGCAGAAATTAGGTCAAGCTAGACAAAGTTTTGTTTTTTCGTTCTTTCTTTGGTCAGTTTTGTTAAGTAAATGTGTAGATCTCTTGCAGGGAATCCCAACTCACCATCCTTCCATAAAGCAGCCAACACCAACTCACTTCTCATAAATTTCCCAGCTTATTTGCAACATTTCTCCAATCTGCCCTAATTTTTGTGTTTTTCCCATAAACCTGCTTTCTTGCCATTTGAACAAATCGAACCATCACATTCGTCCCTGATCTTCCCTGACAAGTTATAGACAACTCAACACCTTCATCTACCCTTTAGTTCCCCTTTCCCATCAATTTTCCACCTTCAAAACTCCAAAAATAGCTTTCAGTCTCTGACTATAGATCCTGTTGTAGATCCCCTGTAGCCTCCTGTAGAATTTCATGTGAATGATTTTTCGAAATCCAATTGCTATGGAAGTCTCTTGAAGGGTACTAGGGGTGTCTTAGGACCTCTCCACACCTTCCTCTACCTCTACAACAACCAAATCCATCTTCCTTTGACACCAATCCTCTAGTCACAACCAAAGAAATCACAAGCATAATAATTTCACATAAAAACACTCAAAAGGATAAAAAGATGGTTTCTTCTCATTTCTCTTCAGAAGTAGCTTGAATAAATATAATTTACCTTTTCATTAGTCAATGGCCCCCATTTCAGTAGTTTCCATCTCTTTTCTTGCAAAAGTAGGGTTAGTGGGTAAACTAGGGTTTGCTTAGGTTTGCTAGTGTTTACATTTAATTTCAATTTTCATTTTATTTCTGCAAGTAGAATAGCCCCTGTAGAGTTAGTTTCCTTTCATCACATTTAAAGCTTCTTCTGAGAGCTCATGGAAGTTGGTTTAATCTCCTAGCGATCTTGTGCCAGCTGATCAAGTGACAATCCGCACTAAGAGCTAATACTTGTGCATACAGTATCGTCGCTTTCAAGTTTGTTATGAACTACCAGGTTGATAAAAGTAAAGTAGGAAGCCCCATGATTTGTAGCATTATTGCTGCAATACGGGTGCTCACCACCTTTTTAGTGCCATTGTTGGGGAAGCATCAGAGTATTTTGCGATTATTGCTTTCTTCTATTTTATACTACAACATTCTGCTAAGTATTTTATTTCAGCAAAAGTAGAGTAGTTGCTTCATTTCCATTCTGCAATTTCAATTATGCAAAAGTAGACTAGGCATTTCCTGCTTTCATTTCAATTCTACAATTTCCATTCCAACAAGCGTAGATTAGTCATTTCCTCCTTTCATTTCAATTGTGCAATTTCCATTTCAGCAAGCATACATTAGGCATTTCCTTGCTCTCATTTCAATTCTGCAATTTCATTTCAGCAAATTTATTTCAATAGTTGCAATTTGTCATTCAATCCATTTACGTTTTGTACGTGCAAGCAGAAAAAAACAAAAATCACCCAAGAAGAGATTTCCTTTCATGCCTCGTAGGAACAGAGACAATTCAGGAAAATTCCTACCCAACACCCCCACCACATCACTAAGTCACCCTTCTGTCTTCTTTGCTGACAGTGATCCAGAAGAACCTATAGGTGAACCTCCAGAGATATACGAAGATCCTATAACAGAATAAGAGAAAGAAACCATTCCTCCTGAGACCATGACTAAAAACAAAAACATTAAAGGAAATGGGGAAAGAATAGAAGGTGCCTTTCCTATACGGGAGACAATGGGGACACTAAAATGAAAAACATAAGTCCTTCAACCTTACCTCACTTCCATGGATTGACTACTGAAGACCCTAATACCTTCTTGTTTGAATTTTTTGTTCTCTGTCGAACCTATGACTATCCAGAAGATGAGCAGAAGTTGAGACTGTTTCCTTCTACCCTCGAGGATGCAGCATTGCACTGGTTCATGGGGTTACCTGCAAACATCATCACAACTTGGGCTCTGATGCAGCAAGCCTTTAACAAAAAATACCAGGACTACTGTAGGTTAAAGTATACCAAGGAAGAAATCTTCTAGATGACCATGGGAAGTGATGAATCTTTAGAAGACTATGAAGAGAGGTTTCAGCTCAGTTATAGAAAGGACAAGTGCACACTTGACACCAAATCTCTAAAGTTGGTCCTACTTAGAGGAGTCCCTAAAGACCTTCCAGATACCCTCCATCTCTTGGTTGGGGGAGACATCTACCAACTACCTTATGATGGCATAAAGACTATGTTTAGAAACCATTCTAGGTCAACCAGAAAGAGAGGTAGGGGAAGTTAGCCTTTGGCCAGTACATCCTCATCTAGTTTAGCCCTTAGAAGTAAAATTGAGAATCAGCTAGAAGATTTCAAGAGTGAGATGAGGTAGACTGTTTCCATGCAAATGGATACCTTGCATATCAAAAGAAAACAAGAGGAAGTCGAGAGGGCTTTGGTCATCTTGTGTCACAGGTGCACCAGAAAGCATCCTAGGAACAAATGTCCATTGAACTCTATAGAAATGTGTTCAGTTTATGAAGAAGACCACCCTACGAATCAATGTCGTTCCTTGCCCACACATAAAGATTCATATCAAGGGGCCAAAGGATCCACTAAACCACTCTATTTCATCAACCAAAGGAGGCCACATGGGCCTAGACCTTACATGCAGGGGATGCAAGGAACATCCTAAACCTATTACAACCCCAATCAAGCTACTTCCATGCCTTTTTGGGGTTCCCCTGCTCATCCTTGCTGGTCCACACCCCCTCCTTTGTCGTATCCACATCAATACCAGGCTCCACTAGTTGCTCATGTTGACAATAATACTGAGAGGGGGGGGGTGAATCAGTATTATCTAATTCTTTTACCAAATCTTTCTTATTTATACTTTGAATTATTTTTGCATACCAATACCATAAATAATGAGCATGAACAAGAAAAACAGACAGTCACATCAAAGAACACCAGATATAAGGTGGAAACCCAATGTGGGTGAAAACCACCTGCTGCAATATGTCTCTATCTTCTTTCAAATTAGAAACTCCTTTTACAATGGTCTTGTACTGGTGCAGTCCTTTACCAGTACGCAGGCTGCAACCTGCAGAGAGCTACAACTCTCTCTCGTTTTCCAGTCTCTCCTGGAAGGGAGGTACAACCCCCTACTTCTTTTCAAGGACCACTTTTCATAAATTTTCAAACTGGATCCATATACATCAAATGATCATCAAGTACATGTAAATTATAAAGTCAGCTACAATAACCAGATCAACAATAACAGAACAGAACCTAGAACACCTTACCAACTGAAAAATTCAACCAACAGAAGATCTTAACACAGATACGCAGTTTTTCTTTTTACTGGCCTGCGTTGCTACGCACTTCACCCTCTGCCTCTCTGCGTATACCCGCAGAGCTCCTTCTACTGAACAGTGTGGCCACGCACTGCTCCTTTCACTGATCTGCGTACAGTACGCACCAAAATGTACTATCGCGCTGCGTACAGTGCAGAAGGCACGCACCCAGAAGAAATATCGCGCCGCGTACTATCACAGCAGGTACGCATCTAGAAAGACTGTCGCGTTGCGTACTTAATCAGAAAGCACGTACCTGAACCACTGTCGCACTACGTACCTACGCAGTTCACCTTTGTCGCCTCTGCGTACCCACGCGCTGCCCCTTCGTCTCTTTTGCATACCCACGCACTGACCCTTTGTTTCCTCTGTGTACCCACGCACTGTCACTGCTGATCACTTGCGTACCTCTGATTAGGGCCAAAATACAGTCAGACACTCAGATCTGATCTTGCGCTCGAGAGATCACCTTTCCCAGATTTGCTTCCAACTTCTCTTCTAAAGATCAAGCTTTTTAAACCGAGAACCCAATATCAGATCTTTAAGATATTCAATGCTCAAAAGATGCCCAAGCCAAATGATCTCCTTAGCTTTATATAGGCAAGCTCATCCTTAAATCAAGGATCATGGGGCTCAATAATAATAATAAAATAAACAAAACCACGGGCCAAAACCATGATAACACAATACCGACGGCTAAATACCATGAGGAACCCCACGTGTGGGCGCTTTACTGCCTTGGAATGTGTGCACTGAGGGTACGCGCCCCATGAATGGGTAACCCGCGTATTGGGACGTGGTCCCTGCACGGTATACCTGCGCGTACGCACCTCCTGAACTGTTCTCCTGCGTACTTCTTTATTTTCATCAAAATGAGAGCCATGCCATGGGTGTTGCCATCAAGTACAACGTCTGAACCATATAATCATACCAGAACCATAATACCAACAATCTCCCCCTTTGGACTTGATGGCAACCTCAAAATCTTCAGCTTCATTCTCCCCCTTTGACATCAAGGGCAAAGGGTTAGCTACCCCTAAGAATATGCTCCTCCATATCTGTAAAGAAGAACCATAATCCACCATGTAAGAGATATAGACATATTGCAGCAACATTCAGACCAGCATCCATGATCTCCTCCATAATGCCAACAATGCATTATGTGCTCCCCCTGAACCTGTGCGGACAACCATCAAAAGAGATTCAACAAGATGATGCATCAACAACCCCGAGCTTTTGCCTGAGGTATTCAAATGCCTCCCTGGGTAATGGTTTGGTGAGAATATCAGCAACTTGTTCCTTAGAAGGAACATACTCCAACTTGACCTTTTGTTCAAGAACTTGTTCCTGAAGAAAATGATATTTGATCGGTATATGCTTTGTCTTCGAATGCATGACTGGATTCTTTGAAATGCTGATTGCACTTGTGTTATCACATAAAATGGAGACAGGCGGAGTACAATCGATTTGAAAATCCTGCAAGGTCTGCATCATCCAAAGGAGTTGAGTGCAGCAAGATGCAGCAGCAACATATTCTCCTTCAGCTGTAGATAAAGCAATCAAACTCTGTTTCTTGCTGAACCAAGATACCAGTCTGGAGCCCATAAAGAACGCACCACCACTTGTGCTTTTCCTGTCATCCACGCTTCTGGCCCAATCTGCAACTGTATAAGCATGAAGTGTAAGATTTGTATCTCTAGGATACCATAAGCCATAATTTTGAGTCCCTTGAAGATATTTGAAAATTCTCTTCACTGCCTGAAGATGAGTCTCCTTCGGATTTGCCTGAAATCTTCCAACTATTCCAACTGCATGCATGATGTCCGGTTGGGTACCTGTCAAATAAAGTAAACTTCCAATCATAGATCTGTAGATTGGTTGATGTACTGCTGCAGATTCATCATTTGCACTGAGACTGCATCCTGTGACCATGGGTGTACACACTGGTTTTGCATCTTCCATGCCATATTTCTTCAATATCTGTTTGAGATACTTGGTTTGAGATAAAAAGATTCCTCCTTCTTTTTGTTGGATTTGTAAACCAAGGAAATATGTTAGTTCTCCCAGCAAGGACATTTTAAATTCTTTCTGCATGATCAAGGCAAAGTTTTGACTCATCTTTTCTTCATCGCTGCCAAAAATAATGTCATCTACATACACAACAAGTATTAGTAATTTATCATCTTCAACTTTGATATAAAGATTGCTATCTGCTGAACCTTTTGAAAAACCTTGTTGATGAAGATATTTGTCCAAGAGATAGTACCAAGCCCTTGGAGCTTGTTTGATCCCATAGAGAGCCTTTTTCAATCTGCACACAAGATTTGGATCATTTCCAAGAATGAACCCATCTGGGTGTTCAATGTAAACTTCTTCTTCCAAGTCTCCATTCAGAAAGGCTGATTTTACGTCCATTTGAAATACTTTGAAATTTTGAAACCTTGAGAGAGCAAGAAACATTAGAATGGCTTCAAGTCTTGCAACATAGCAAAGGTTTCTTCAAAGTCTATTCCTTCTTGCTGCGCATACCCTTTACAGACGAGTCTGGCTTTGTTTATAATTACTTCTCCATTTTCATTCAGTTTGTTTTTGAAGACCCATTTGGTTCCGATAACATTCTTGTCCTTTGGTCTAGGAACTAACTCCCAAGTGTTGTTCTTTTCGATCTGCTCAAGTTCTTCATCCATTGCTTTTATCCAATATTCATCTTTGCATGCTTCTACCACATTTTGTGGTTCAACAGAAGAGAGTAGTGCTAAATAGCTTGAAGCTTCTGCAAGAGTTCTTCTTGTTTGTATACCTGCTTCTTTCTGCCCCATAATCTGAGATTCTGGATGATTCTTCTGAACATATCTGGATGGAGTCCTTTCTTCTATTCTTGTTTGCTCCTCTGGTTCTTCTTGAGGTTCCTCTTGAAATTCTTCTTCTTCATCATTCTGTCGTTGAGGATATCCTTCATCTTCTTCGATGTCTTCATGATGTACTTGTCTAGGAATGTATCCCTTCTCATCAACCACTACATCAATGCTGTCAACAATTCTGCCAAGTCTTTTATTGTAACATTTGTATGCCTTGCTGTGTGGGGAGTAGCCAAGAAGAATGCCTTCATCTGCTCTGGATTTAAGTTTGCCAAGCTGCTCATTAGTATTCTTAATATAACATTTGCTCACAAAGATTTTGAAGTCCTTTACTGTAGGAGTCGTACCATTCCAGAGCTCATGAGGAGTTTGAGTGCTATTTACCCGGACATTTGTTTTATTTAGAATAACAACCGCAGTATGAGCAGCTTCACCCCAGAAGGTTGCGGGAGTTCCTGATTCATCAAGCATAGCACGGGCCATTTGTTGGATTGTTCTGTTCATTCTTTCCACAACTCCATTTTGCTGAGGAGTTCTTGTTGTAGAGAATTCTCTTCTTATCCCATGTTCTTCACAGAAATCAAAAAATCATTTGAGGTAAATTCTCCACCTCTGTCGGATCTGAGGGACTTAATTTTGTTACCTGATTCTTTTTCAGCCATGGCTTTGAAGGCTTTGAACTTTTCGAATGCTTCATCTTTGTGCTTCATAAGTCCTAACCAGACAAACCTGGAGAAATCGTCAATGAATAATATCAGGTATTCTTCTCCTCTAGGTGTTCTTTTTCTGAACGGACCGCATGTATGTGTATGTACTAGCTCAAGAGGCATGCTAGCTGATCCTTCTTTCTCTGGAAAGTTAGTTCTGGTTTGTTTTCCAAACTGACATGATTTGCATTGGTGTTGTCAGGAATTTTGATATCTGGAAGATCGCGAACTTCCTGATATTTGCATGCTTTCCTTATTTGTGAAAAGCTTAGATGTCCCAACCTCTGATGCCATAACCAGTGCTCATCATCCTTGCTTAGATAGCATTGTTGTTGTCCTTCTTCAAATATGTACAGATTATTTGGAGTTCTTTTGCCTTTGATCACTGTTTTACCTGTATCAAGGTCACGAACAATACATCCATTTGATCTGAATATCACCTCGGTTCTTTGATCACACATCTGACTGACACTTAGAAGATTATGTTTCAATCCATCAACATACAAAACATTTCCAGCCTTGACATTTTCTTTTAACTGAGCAATACCTTTTCCTTTTATAGTTGCAGGAGTATCATTTCCAAAAGAGACTTTCTTTCCTTTTTCTAGAGCAGAATATGACTCAAGTTTTTCTTTATCACCTGTCATATGCTTGGAACATCCACTGTCAATGTACCATAGATTTTCCTGTCCCTCTGCATAAAATGCTATCCCACATCTTTCTGTTTGTGGTTCCTTTATTCTCCATGTTTTGGTGCTTGAGGCTTTTTCCTTTCTCTGCTGAAACCTGCTCCTGCATTCAGAGTCTTCATGACCAAAGTTATTGCAAATAGAACATTCAACTTCATTTTCAAGAACCGAAAAGTTGTTATAGGTCCTTTTTGTAATCCCGGTCATACTTCTTTTTTTTTGAGCTTCCTTAGTCATGATTGTTTTATATGCAACACATTGAGCTGCTTTGTGACCAAAGTTATGGCAAGAAAAGCATTGTCCATTGAAGAAACTTCTGCGGTTATCGAATCTACCAGCCAATTGATTGTAATTTCTCTTGTCATCTGTTCTTGAACCAAATTGAGAATATTTTACCTGTGGCTGGTTATAGCTTTTGTTCACCCTTAAGATGGATTGCCCCTGATAGTTTCTGTTTGCAATTCATCCTTGTTTTACCTGATGGTCTTCATTGTGCTTTTGCTCATTTCTTCTTGCTTTGCTACCTCAAGATAACTCTTTGAAGTGGATGCCTGAGAAGTTTCTCCAGTATAGCCCAAACCTGTCTTGTTTAGCGGAGAACGCTGAACATTGATAATCTCATCTAGAGTTTCAGATCCTTTGACAAACTTAAGATTAATTGCTTTTGTTTTCTCAATCTCTTTTCTAAGAGCAACAATTTCACCTTCTAATTTTTTCAAAATGTTTTTCCTTCTCATCAATTTGAATTTGTAGAGTATCAATGATCATATTCTTTTCTTCTATA